>JAHBCN010012970.1:0-25421 GCA_019359885.1 Listronotus oregonensis
TTTTCAAGCATGGTATCCTCTAATTTAAAAAAAAGCGAATAAACGCTAAACTTAAAGAAAAAAATCTAATTTGCCCTAAAAAAAAAAGGGTTAAAAAAAGTTGCAAAAATAAACAAAAAAATGCGTTCAAATAAACCAGGGGGGAAATAAAAATTAAGAAGTGAGAATAAAAACCCTTGTTAAAATTTTAAACTTTTAAAATTTTAAATTTTTTTTAAAAACCTTATCTATTGACCCAGCTACCCCAATTATTTAAATAGAAACCAAGTACCATTTTTTGGGGCACATTTGTTTACAAATGGGTGTCATTAAAAAAAACTTTTTTTTTAAAAAAACCCCCAAAAAAGAATGTTATAAAAATAAAAAAAATTTTTTTTGCCCTCCCCCAAAAGACACTTTTTTTTTTAAAAGGCTTTCCCTTTTTCAATTTTTTTTTTTTAAAAGGAAATTATTTTGCCCTTATTAAAAAAAATTTAAGGATTTCATTTAACGGGTTTTCCCAATGTTTTTCTCCCAAATTTTTTTATTTTCTTTGGTTGATTTTTCCTTTTTTTTTTTTCTACCCAAGTAAAAATTATTTTAATGATTATTGGGTTTGTTTTATGTTGAAATTTATAGATAAGAGTTGTTCTCTAATAAAATTTTTTTGTTTGTTTAATTCGAATAGCGCCGATAGGGGGAAAAAAATTATTCTAAAAAAATTTTCAAAAAATAAATTTTTGGAAACCACATTTTGGGGGGGTTTTTTTGTTGGTTTTTTTTAAGGTGAAAGGAGATTTTTGTGGGCTAAAAAAGGTTCTAATTGGTAAAATAGGGGGCCCCGAAACTTTTTAGAAAAAAACCAAAAATATTGCCTTTAAAACTCAAAAAAGTGTTGGCTTTAGAAAAAGAAACTTTGGGAAATAAAAAAAAAAATTAAAAATTACATTGTCAATTGGGAACCCTTTTGGGAACCCATTTGTTAAATTAGTAAAAGGCCCCAAAAATACTATTATTAAAAAAAAACCCACATTAAAAGGGGAAAAATATCTTTAATGTCATTTAAAGAAATATTTATATTTTTTTGGGGCATTTTTTTTTTACTGCAGAAAGTTATTAAACGGAAATTGATCGAAATTTCATCAGTTTGT
This sequence comes from Listronotus oregonensis, assembly GCA_019359885.1. Lineage (NCBI taxonomy): Eukaryota > Metazoa > Arthropoda > Insecta > Coleoptera > Curculionidae > Listronotus > Listronotus oregonensis. The sequence goes on from JAHBCN010012970.1 coordinate 1,131, forward strand.
TCATGTGCAGAAAAAGTAGGGTTCATGACAGTAGGGCCCCCCAAATTTCCCAAAAAATGAGTTTCTGCTGGATTCCAAAAAGCAAAATTAGAATTTTTTTTTACAAAAGATGAAGATTATTTAAAAACAAAAAAAGGTTCTTACCTTTTTTTTTCTCTATACCAATATTTTTCGAAAAACGGGCCCCCAAAAATCCATAACATTCCACACTGAATATTTTGGGTTTTAGTAGTTTTTTACTAAAAATGCAGATGTTAAAAAAAATTTTTTTTCAAAACGCAAGAAAGGGAAAAAGTTTTTTGGGGTCATTAAAACCCTGGTAAGGTCTTATTAAAAAAAAAAAATGGTAATAAAACCCATTTTTTAAAAATATCAATAAATTAATGAGGTACCCCAAAATATTGTAAAAACTTTGGCTGTTTTTTTTTAAATTTTCTAAAAAAAAAAAAAGAAAATAAACTCAAAGCAATGATGGGCCCAATTTTTTTTAACCAAAAAACTTTGGCGGTAGAGCGGCAGCTGAAATGAGAAGATTTTCGTCCCGTTATCTGAAAATTATCTTTTTTTAAAAAAAATTTTAGGAACCAATTTTTTAGTTTTGGGGATCTTTATTTCTTGTTTTAAAAAATTCTCCAGTTTGCATATTTTATGTATATTAGCAAAAATCCATTTTTCGGGGCCTTGAGGGGCTATTTTCTTTTAGCCCCTTCTCAACCTCCTTGAATTTCTGACACAGGGGGAACATCTCGCGTTTGCAGGGGTGGATTTACGCAAACGCTGAGTAGGCTGAAGACTAGGGCGGCAAATATTATAGGCGACAAATTTACGATTAATTTTTTAAAAAATGTAATAATAAATTTTAATAATATAATTAATGATTTTGCAAAAAAAAAAGTTCAAAGAAAAATGTTAGTATAGGGTTTTGTCTATAACTAAATATAATACATAGTTCAAAAAAATACTTATTTGTTTTACCATTTTAATTTATATTTTGTTTTTATATTATGAAATTTGTTTGTTTTAAAGAATTGTTATTTAATTTTCTGTAAGATTTACTTTTGTTAAATTTGTTTATTAATTTTTTATAAGAATTAGTAGTAAAGTTTACATTCTTTTAATGATAAATTTTTTGTTCTGATATCCAAAAAGTATTGACATATTTGGGCAGCAAAAATATATTAGCCCATGGGCGGCAAAGAGTTAAATCCGGCCCTGCGCATTTGGGTGACCAGTTGAATCTACTGCAAGCGTTTTTTTGTACACGGAGTGAAAGTAGCGTAAAATAAAGTAGATTTCTAGAATTCAACAGTACACGCTTTTTCAATATCAGGAATATATCATAAAATTTTGTACACGTATTTTCCAAACACCCTGTATTGTTCAGTCTGATCTTAGTACTAAGCAAAAATACACAAAGGTCTACAATTCTGTTCACACAAATTTAAATTCTACATACCCAGTAGGATCTACTATTTTAAAAGTGCATTTTTTTAATTTGAAAATTCACTTTAATTCTAATTAATAATAAAAATTTTGTACGTACCAGAAAATCAATGGACTTGTCTTTTAACTGAAAATAAAGACATACTTTAGAAATCAACAACAAAGCATTATTTAAAAAAGTGTATACAAAAACAATATAAGGAACCTTGTACCCTAGAGTTTTAGGGATATTTATTTAATACATCCTACTGAGTAATGAATATTTAAATTTACATTAATTTTCTTCTAAAAGAACCGTAACCTGCAACGTCGCTGAATACTGCAGTGGTTAATATGAGAAACTGCCCACAAAACTTTGAAAATTGCCAAAAATATTAAAAAAGTAAAAACTTAATAAAAATAATCGTAGCGACTGTCACAAAAATATTTTATGGGCTTACAGCGTCCGTAAAGTGTAACTTTACTTTATGGCCGCTTTGTCTTTTCGAAGGTGGCCTGATGCATAGGAAAGATAAAAATTCATATTAAAAATAACGCAAAATGAGTGATACAGACAGTGATAATATAATCAAGCTGAAATTTATAAAGCCGCAAAAGCAGCAACTTTAAATTTACTACCAAAAAATCTCGGCAGATCTATTCAAAACAATATGAAATTTTTATGGAATGGTGCACTATACAAAGGCTAAAATTTAAAAGAAGAGGTGTTATTTTTTTTTTTTCGAACAGAAAACTTAAAAAATTGTCTTCATTATGGTGTGCTACTCAATGTTAAAATCTGAACTTGAGGTTATGGTTAAAAATAACATTGACATTAAAAATTTTTTTAAATTGATTATTTTTAAAAACATGCAGTACAGGATACCAGGAAGTCCGCAATTTTTACAAGAAATAATGTTAACAAGTTCAACAGAAGGACAGATGAGAATTTACTATTTTAATGTGGAAGGAAAACAAAATTTCCCAAATAATTTCATAATTTAAAAGTTAATTTATTTAATAATATATTGTGTTTATTTCTAGGTGTTAATTGATTGGCTGGTGCCTGTAGGAGACGAACTAACAAACTATCTATAAACGATATACAAGACGAAGGAACCGTGTTAATAATTACACTTCCTAAACAAAACTGAACAAACAAATATTACAATAACTGATGAAATAATTGAAAATATAAGGCCCCTACAGCTAATTCAAAAATACTTAAATTTACGACTTAATCTACGTCAAGTTGTATTAATTATCGAAATGGAAATTGCTCGACACAAGTTGACGGTGCACATTCTTTTGAAAAAATACCATCCCCCATTGCACAGTATCTAAAATTTGGGCAATGCTAATAGATTTTTGGGTTGCCCCTTTTAAAAGAAGTTCATCTTCTTTGGTTGAAACAAGAGCTGACAGTTTAATGTTAAGCACGGAGGTTGGAAGTCTAATTCAGCAGCGGAAGGCTACATTGAAGATTCCATTTCAAGAAAAAGAACTATCAAATAATTTAGGAAGAGGATGGTAAAGATTTCGAAGAAAAGAAGGTACTTCAGGTTTATGTTTCCCCTGTTCAAAACAAATTCAATGATTCTGAATCAAAGAATATTATTTTTTAAAAAAGCTAGAAAATGACATGACTGTTAATAATCTTATGTCTAAAAGTAAAATTACATTTTCAAAGAGATTAAATGTACTTTTAACATAACAATAACAAAAAACTATTTTGTTACGTTTTATAAAAGAAAGTTCTGTTCATATTTATCACATGATGTTTCGAGATGTGCCACATTAACATTATTTAATCAAGGGAAATTTAAAACTACTTTGAAATTTTTTTTATTTCAAAAATCAAAAAGTTAAAAATATTGTACTACTTGATAAAACAGTCGCCAAAAATGTTGATTGTACTGGTTTAGATCTTTTTTCGCCTTCTAAAACTTGCTGCAATTTTCGATTCGGCCAAAAAGATCTTGATAAACAATAACTATAGCGAAAATAGGTACTTTTTGGGCTAGTTTTTTTTTTGTTTTAGCTTTGTTTTATGAAATTCGTTGTTGCCAAATTACTATCCGAGATCTTAAAACTGGATTAATGCAATTCAAAATTATGTATAAGAAATGCCATATAAAAACTGAAAACGGTATTAATTATTTTTTTATTTATTTTTTAAATCTGATTTCTTGATACACAAGTGCTTTTTTTTGTACTTCTTTCGAAGTGACGATATTTAAAAATTAACATCCCTTGCTTCATTGCCGATTTTTTCCGCAACGCAATACTTGTTCTTTTTTAAAAAATAAAGCGCTTAATACGTGTTGAACTTGGAACAACTTGAACTTTTATTCGCAACCCAGTTGACGCTAACGAATAAGTTGCTCCCATGCGGTTTTCAATGATAATTTGTTATATCCCACTATAAAGGTCCACAGAGATGTGTGATAAAATAATTTCAAAAAATGGTTCAATTTATACGAAGATTATTCACAGGGTGTCCGTGAAAATGTGGTAGATCTCCCGGATATTAAAAAAACACTTGAAAAGAGAATACTACATATTAACTTTTTTCGTGTAGACCTCCTCTTCAGAGATTTTGGCTTTTGAAATGCTCCCATGAAATCATAGACATAGGCGTGCGCAGGGTAAAGCTGGGGTGCCGAGATAATAATAATAATAATAATAAATAATAATAATAATAATAAAAATGAAGTGAATAAAACTGGATAATACATTTTTTACATTTAAATCAAAAGATTGTATAATGAACCTTATCAAATAATAATTTTCAATTTTTTTAAATATAATCTTTTCAGACTAGTGGGGGTGCCACGGCACCCACGGCACCCACTTTCAGGCCTATGATCATAGACATAATTATTGATGCAAAAAGGGTTTTAAAATAAACCAGAATTAAGCTACAGCTTTTTATTCAACTGTAATATATTATTTTTCTACATATTTAGAATCTAAGTCTATGTTGTTTTACTGTCGTTGTCGAAGTTTCAGAATGCAACTTTTACAGAATGTTCTTGGTTGGGCGCAAAGTCATTCTTGCATTAACTATGCCATATTATCATAGTCTTAAAATTTAGGGTCTCAAAATGCCTTTTCCAGCGGTCCAAAACAATAAAAAACAATTATTGATACAGGGTGGCCGTCCATATTTTGACCCATTTTGATCGCGAATAACTTTTGAACAAATAAAGATATCAAGATGCGGTTTTCGCAAATATACTTATATTTCTTTAAAGTTTATTCTCGTATCTTTACTATTTTTATGGGACATTCCATTAGCCAAAAACAAAATGGCCGATTTTCCGATATAGGACAACTTTGTTATTTTAAATGGAACCCCGAATGTTTCAATATTTTTAAAATTAATTTCTTCCCCTTTAAAAAATGTAAAAAAAGAAAGGTTATCTTAAAAATAATTATTTTTGACCCCCAGAATTGACTATGTCGAATAGAAATAAATTTAAAAGGTTTTTTTGAAAAGTCGCCTGTCAGCCATTGTTGGTCATTTTTTTACAAGTTATTTTAATTAGGAAGGCAAAATGTTCTCGTTGGAAAAAAGGGAAAAAATGTGTTTATGTTTGGAAACCAAATCAGTAAAAGAAACCAGCGAAGATTTGGGGAAACATGTTTAAAAAGCTCCACCCACAAAAATCAATTAAAATCTGGTACAAAAAAATTCTGACAGATCTTTAGCCGTAAAAAGAAATTATAAACAATGAGAATTTGCTAAATAAAAGACAAAATTCTGGAGATAACTCAGGAAGATCCAACATTGTCAAAAAAAATCTCAAGTTCAGTCCATATTCCTAAACTACAGTCAGGAAATCATGAAAAAAGAACTTAAATTAAAGCCATACAAAATTCAAATGTTACAAGAAATAAAAGAAACTGATTTTCCACAAAGAGTGAATTTTTTGCCAGAGAATTCAAAATTTACTAAGGAACAATATACATTTTGTATAGACTAATAATGTCAGACGAAGCCACATTTCCCCCTAATGGAAAAGTAATACATAACTGAAGGTTTTGGGCAACAGAAAATCCTCGACAATATAACGAAAGTTAGAGATTCGCCAAAAGTCACAGTCTGGTGTGGTATGTCAAAAAAATTTATGGGCCTTTTTTTTTTCATGAACCAACTGTAACCTCTGGACTTACGTTGATATTGAAATATTTTTATCCCCAATTGCAAGAAGAAAATTTTATTGAATTTCGTCTATTTTCAACAAAAGGCTACACCACATTATGCTAACATTACAAGGATTCCCCGACCAACGTTTTTGGAAACGGTGGATTGGAAGAGGAGGCCTCAAATTTTCCGGGCCACCCGTTCCCCAAAGATTTACTGTTCCAGTTTTTTTTTCTGGGGGGATATGTGAAAGAGAGGTGTTATAGTCCACTTCCTAAATTTAGAGAAAAATTAAAAATTAATATCCGAAACATAATAGAAAATATTCCTGAAGAATTTTAGTAATAGTTTTAATAAGTTTTTTCGAATTTAAATAAGTGGGTCGAAGTCGGGGGGAAGGCATTTTCCCCATTTTATAGTTTTTTAAAAAGTAGTAACCTTATTGTAACTATTATTTTGTGAATAACCTAAACCTTGAGATCCTTTTTGTAAATATGAAGAAAATTTTAATTGTTAAAAAAATATTGTTGGTCAATGAAAGTCAATTTTTGGGAAAAAATCGGCCATTTTGTTTTTGAGCTAATGGAATGTCACAATAAAATCGTGAAGGTACGAGAATAACTTTAAAGAAATATAAGTGCATCGCAAAAAACCCCATCTTTTATACCTTTATTTGTTCCAAAGTTATTCTCGATTAAAATGGGTCAAAAATATCCCGGGCCCCCCTGTATTTCCGGGCTATCAGGTGGATGTGAAGAACGTCCCAATACTTTGGAATCATTATATTTTTTCAAATTACTCTTTTCTCCTTAAAACTTGGAAATTGTTTAGAAAATCTTTTTTCTACGTAGGTATTATTGAGTTGTTTTATTTAACATAGCCCATAAAAACATTGTTGTTACCATGAGATATCATCAAAATACCCACAAATACCCAGCACTTAATACAGAGACAGTGTCGCAATTACTTTTAAAAAGTAATCCCCAAATTTCAATTATACTAATCCAATCTTCTAAAATAGTAGTCAATGATTACCACTTTCCAGCATGTTTGTTAAAAGTAATTCAATTATCAATTAAAACCAAAAGTAATTAAATATTTTAAAAACAATTACTTTTTTTTAAATTACCACATATGTTAAGCACGATACACTAAACAGATAAAAATTTATACTATTTTGATCATACGCGCAAACAACTATTCAAACTTACTTTCTCGCAAGTTCAACAATTTAAAAGACTTTAAAATAAAATTTCTTTATTCTACCCAATATTTACAGATTTTTCCACAAAAAAGGTTTTAAAAACGGCGGTAAGCATAAACGAAAATACTAAATTTTTGGAGGCGGCGTGCGTTGAATTCAAGGGCCCCTCGTGTTTTTTAAAATGCTCTTTTTCAAATAAATTTCCCTCAGTTTTTCCATAAGAAAGGGAATTAATTTTTCAGTAATTCAATTATTTATTAGGTATAATTAATTTTCCCAAGTAATTCAATTACTTTATAGTAAATAAATTTTAAGTAATTAATTACTTGGGATTCATGAAAATCGATTACCAATTACGATTGCATTATCATATTAATGATAATCCAAATACAATACCTTTTCCGGAAAGAATTTAAAATTTAAAATAATCCAATTGAGCAGTAATTGAATACGATTTTTCAATTATTTTAATTCAATAACCGACAGTCGTATAGAGACACACACTAAAAATATGTTATTCCACTCCGCAAGAGAAAAAGAAATCTCTGAATCCCAAATGAGAAAGTTAGGCGCCTCTGCCTAATTTACTACGTCAGGCCCAGTGTTTTATTGTTTTGTTTCCAAAAGGCAGTTTTTATTATGCATAATCTAAACCTTCCAGTGGCAGCGGAATCAATTTAATTTTCCTATATAGACAGAAAAACGCGTTATTCCTTTCTACGTTCCAAATCAACCTTTGATTTATTATTTAAATTCTTATTACCAAAAATATATTTTTAGCTAATGAAAAATTTTGCATGTTTTAACATATTTTATCTCATTGTCCCGTAAGTATATCATTCTCCGGCACGGGAAGATAGAATCGCCTAACAAAGGGGAATGATCTTTATGAATAAAATTAATTAAAAAAAACTTTTATGGTTATTTATTCGTGTTTTTAAAGGTCTCTTAAAAATAGGAGCTTTTTGAATAGATATTTGTCAAAACGGTATTTGATCCTACTTAATAATCCGTCCATATAAAAAATTTATGTGTTTAGTATAGAGATCAACTCTTTCTTCTATTGGTTTTATTACCAGCAGGATAGACATGTTGTTCTGATACTTGTTTTGCAATTACCGGGATCTTACAGAAACTTAAAATATCAGCATTTTTAGAGGCATCTAAAAAAATTTGCTTTAAAGAAAACTGTCTAGTGGAGAAATTTTGGACATGAAAAATTTTTGGGGAAAATGTGGAATTTCACGATAAAATTTGATTAGTCACGAAAAACAAACAAATTAGATTTGATTGAAAACGTATTTTTCTTTGATGGGGTGGGCTCAAATTCCAGTGTTTATATGTAGTGGGGCCCCGAGCCTCATTTTTTAGATAAAAATTTGAAAATACTAGATTTTTCATAAGAAGATATTATTACCACCTTGCATATTACATTTAGAATATTGAAAAATTTTTTTTTTAACTTTTTGGATTGAAATACTACATGAGCTAAAAAAAAATGTTTCCAAGACTTAGCGAAGCAAAAAGTTAAAGAAAGTCTATTTGGGTAATAATATAAAGATAAAAATATATAATATAAAACATAATTACGAGCCTTCAAATGTAGGATGTTTCCTCTACACTACTACATAAATAATCTAAATGCAATGACTATTACAATAAAATAGGGGTATTTTTATTAAAAGTAACAGGAAAGATTTTAGTAACTCTAATTTCATCAAACGTTTGAAGTGCATTTTTAACATGGTCCGAAATTTTCCCTCAAAGGAAATTGTTTCAAACATTTTTAAAAATTTTAAAAACTGCCAGCTTTTTAAAAGCATTTTAATTTGTCCAAAATTAAAAGATTTTTGTAGGTTTACAACCTTTTTGTGTAAAATAGCCGTTAGAATGATATAAATTAATAAGAGAAAAAACATTTATAGATAGTCACTGAATAATATGAATAAATATTTTTTATTTAAAAATTTACAATAATTACAGAAAAGCATTAAATTTGACCTCATCACTTTATTCCCGTAAGTTTAGAATATATATATATATATATATATATATATATATATATATATATATATATATATATATATATATATATATATATATATATATATATATATATATATATATATATATATATATATATATATATATATATATATATATATATATATATATATATATATATATATATATATATATATATATATATATATATATATATATATATATATATATATATATATATATATATATATATATATATATATATATATATATATATATATATATATATATATATATATACAGGGTGTTACAGAATGTGTGAGGAAAATTTAAGGGCAGATTCTAACTAAAAATATGAAAAAAAAATTCATATAAAAAAAGGGTCCGAAATGCTTCGTTTTTATGATACGGTGTTTAAAGTTTTGTCCTTATAGTTTATTTCATATTTTCGAAACCCGTGGGTAATTTAAGATGAGATTTGACGATTTACAGTATGAACTGAAGCAGAGGAAAGCATTTTCAGCATTTGATCTAAAAATTAAAATCGAATACATTCTTCCTGAAAATTAGTTCAAATAAAATAATAAAATTATAAATAAATCGGGGAAAGCTTAGCGTACTTTTATTTTTATTTCCGAAAACGTGGTCAAAACGAAAAAAATCCAAGAGGGACTTTTTTTAAAACAGAATTAAACTGACTTTAAGAGACAATAAAAAAAAATATAATTTTTGGAAAACCAGTGGCGTACATTTTTTTTTTCAAAAATAAGAACCACGAAGAACGCCAATTTAAGGGGGGTGCTTTTTAAAAAAAAAATTTTACATGTAAATGTGACCTATAATTGTACATTTGCGTGTACGAAAACTCATCTCATTACTTACGTTTTTTGAGAAAGAATGTGAAAGCATTTGACCCATGTGTTATAAAACAGATTTCCGAGACTCTCGAAATTCGGGTTTTCGTCCGTCTCGATTTCGAGACAAGATCGAGACGAGACCCTTTTTGGTTTTTTTTGAGACGATCGGGGAAAAAACTTGAGATTTTTCGAAAAATGTATGTGCTACAATAACTCCCAAATTTAATACGCCAGGTGAAAATAAAAACATGCTAAGAAATAATTCTAATTTATTTTAAACGAGAACAAACAAAACCAAAAAAAAAAAAAAAATGACATTAAAGCAGAAATTATTTCGATATTTCTCGATTTTCGATATGGGGAAAATCAAAAGCTCTAAATACGCCAAAAAAAAAAAAAATTAAAAACTAAAGCTAAGAAATAGTTTTAATTCATTTTAAACATAAGAACATAACAAACCAAAAAAAAAAGCAAAGATGGCAAAGTAAATAAAAGGACAAAGATAAAAGTAAGGGTTTTTCCTATTCCTTAAAGAACTTAATCGTCTTAAGCTGTTCCAAACTATTACAAATACCTATAATATCGATAATTTATTTTTTCTTTAAAGACGACTGCTCGATTATAAAAAATGAGTTTGTTGCTTGTATTGGTACTTGTACATTCTTCTCTTCACAAACGAAGAAAATAATTTTAAACTTTCACCTTTGTACCAAGGTAAATTTAAATGTATGTAGATAAAAGATTAAATTAAAACATCAAGCATTTGTTTAATTTCCATTTTTTGAAAAATATTCTTTCTTTAGAGTTTTGTGCTATACTGATACTGTTTTTTTGTTATATGGCTTTAGTAGTTTTAGTTCATAGCATATATGGGAGGCCATGACATGGGGTGATTTAAGTAGGGGCAAAATAAAGGTCTGAATTACCCTTTAATTTTAAATTAAACAAGAATACTTTTTTTTTTACAACTTTCCTCTATTTAAATATATTTCACCAAAAAGTTTTGCCAAAAAAAATTTAGTTACATTGTGGGTGTCGCTAATCTTAGTTGGCGCTTTCAAACTATTACGTCATATGAAATCAAGTTTGTCAAAAGTTAGACATTTGTCAATCTGTTATTGAAAAATCACAAGAAAACGGAGTTCACTAACGAAGAATACGAACATTGTTTAGTGTGTATGGGTATAACATAATACTGTAGGCTACATGTGCACCAAAGCGTCTAAACTTTTGACAACAGGTCAAACTTGATTTCATATGACGTAATAGTTTGAAAGCGCCAACTAAGATTAGCGACACCCACAATGTGATTTTTTTTGCCAAACTTTATAGTAGAAATATCTTGAAAACAAAGGAAAATATGCAAAAAGTATTCCTGGTTTTCAATTCTGAATTAAAAAATAATTTGGGTCATATTTTCGCCTCTGACTTACCAATAACCCCATTTTTTAACGTATTTTTTTATAGATAAAAATTAATACCCTTTATTGCAGAAGCCTTGGTCGTGTTGTACGGGCAAGTATAACCCATACATAGAATGTCTTAATAACATCTACTTAGATTTTGTTTTCGAGACTCTCGAAATTTCGAGATTCTTGAATCCGATCGAGAAATTTTCGAGAAAACTTCGGTGACGATTTCTCAAACCGTTTGTTTTTGGTTCAGATTAGTTCTAGTTATAAGGGTCAATAAAATAATCAATTCATTTTTCGGTAACATTTCGTATAAAACATAAATCACCTTTTTACATTTTTTTTTGCAATCGGGTTAACAAACGTTAATATAGCGGTAACAACAATAAATAACTCAGTGCTGCATATTGTCTGAACTGTCACTGTCTCTCAATGAACTGCACGGAAATCTGGATTCAACTCTGACCCTTTTATGGTTTAATAGCGTGAAAAAGAATTCAAAGGGTCTAGAATCAGTTGGACTTTGTAAATATATAGATCATTTTTTATAGCTATTTATAAAGATTGCTGGTATTGACACCCCGACTACCCATGGCTGAGGCACTCGTATCCAGGCTGACTTTCGACCTACGGCACCTATAGTGAATGTAAACCTGTAAGCACAATGCCGTGTTTATCCCATAAGATTTCAATGTCCAATTATTATTCATTCATAAATATAAAAAAATAAGTTACAGGCCTCTGCCCAGGTTGCGTGTGATAATGACTAGCTATGTTGTGACTTGATGTTCTGTCATTAGAGTCAGTTGGCATTTTATTTAACTGATTGCTCGAATGGTGTGTAATTCCGTAAAAGATGGAGGTGGTAAGAAGAAAAGACATGTACATCGAAACATTTTGTCTGGCTGAAAATCATGCAACAAAAATATCAGAAAGGCATATTTGAGGTTTAAAGATGCAACTGCAATTCTCTAAATAACCGAAAACGTTTTAACGGTATATTTCCAGGAACTGTAAAGGCTGGCGAGTAAAGACAACTTTAAATTTAATTTAACTTTTATTTATTTCATTTAACTTTAAGACTTTGAGTAGTTTATAAAGAATATTTACATTTGCCTTACTTAAAAGCGCAGTAAACACGAAAATTTCGTTGTATGTTATTAATTATTATTAAAACCATTTTTTATTTTTGACAAGGTTTTGGCTGTTTTTTGTGCTTGGTTTATAATTAAATAAATAAATAATTAATAAAGATATCCGAATTTCTGTTACGTAAATCAAGCAAAGATTAAAGTTGACAGCTCGGTCTAGGCGAATTTTAAGTTTACACTGCTCGCGCATGCTCATTTTCATTATTATTTTAATTTAACTTTTAGCATAAAAGTTGGCCAACTTCTAAATAAAAGTTAAAAGTTAAAGCTTTCTTTAAAGTGTGCAACGCGCCTATATATTAGTGTGCATAAACGATCTTACACTAAAGTTAAATTAAAGTTAAATTAAAGCAAATTAAATTTAAAGTTGTCTTATAAACCAGCTCTTAGTTATTGATTTTATTTTAATACATATGTTTAACAAACTTTATTATTTTTTTAGTCGGAAAATACAGTCCGGAACTCTCTCTGACCAAGTATTCCACCCTAAAGTCTACGTTGATGGTCTATGAAAAATATAGACATTTCGCAATCATCGTCTCATATCTTTTTAAAAGTTAAGTCGAAAGGATACGTCCTGAAGAAGTCTAAAGTTTGAAGGAGAACAAATATTAAAATTTATTAAGAAGGCTCCTGAGGATATCTACTTGGTACACAAAGTCATATTGGTAATGGGTGTTTTTGAGGTTTAAGACGAGATGAGTTGGTCAAAATGACCATTGATGACATTGAAGATAGAGGAACAGTCTTGGTTATATGGAAGGTACCAGAAACTAAACCTAAACTTCCAAAAGTTTTACTTTATCATTGTAAGAAGATTTAGGCGCTTTAAATTTAATAAAAAGTACACAACATTAAGACCAGCTGAATAAAGGAGCGAAGATTCTTTCTTACCTAGAAAGGGTCAGATGTACAGTACAACCCATTCGAAAAATACCATAGAATCGTTCCACATTGATCGCAAAAATTTTAAAACTGGATAATGCAGAAGCTTACAATGGGCCAATTTTGCGCCGCACATCGTCAACTTTACTTGTTGAGGCTTCGTTTGAAACGCTAAAACAAGGGAAATGGAAAAAGCTCTTCAGTAGCTGAAGAATATATAGAAGAAAGTATTTCAACATCCAAAAACAAAAGGCAGCCAAAATGTTTGCCAATCTCAGCACTCGAGGCTAATCTGCATCGACTATTGAAAATTTTTTAATGGACTGTTCTTCTATACAAAATAGCGTTATGCTACCACCGCTGCCAACATCACAAAAAACACTGACCATTCTATAGTGGGATCAGCTACATTTTCCGGGACATTTCAAAATTGTAATTTTTATTTTGAAATAAAGTTTAATTTTTAGTATTGTTTAAAGAAAATTATTTTTTGTATAAACTTGATCTATTATGAAAGAAATAAAATTGGATAAGCAAATAAAATTTTCATATTAGCGTATTATTAGGGGCATATAAGCGGCATTATCATACTGCCCGCTTATAATGTGCACTAGGTGTGATAGCAGGTATTATTGCTATCATAACATATTCGTTTCTATGCATATAGATCAATAATAGATAGGTAAAAACATAAAATAATAAATGTACCTGACGTAACAAATAAATCTTTATTTTAATAATATCTTTTTTTTTACAAAAATGAAATAATTTTATTTCTCAGGCTATTCTTTAACTTTAGCACCCTTTGAAATTTCTCTGAACTGTTTTTTTAATTTAAAGTATTTTTTAAAGCTTTTTTTCAGGTGATCTGCAAGCTTGAAAGAGTCAATCGATTCTATGCGTACATCCCGGCCGAAGCGGTTTTATCTAGCATGTTGGATAAAATATTTTCTTGACTTTCTCATGACAGAAACCAGTCATCAACCGGATTATTTTCTTATAATTCTTCGATAAATTGCCTACGTTATCGATTATCGGCCTCGTACCATTCTTCGGTGCCCATTCTACACCTGATAATACCCTCGCGTACCCGCTAAATTGAGACTAAACCATTGAATAGGCACCACGGTGGGCCGATCGACCAGTGGCGCCATCGATCACTGCACGCCGAACCACGCCTTAAAGCTGTCTGCCAAACAAACATAAATTATGTATATGAACCTCTGTTTATAGCCAAGACCTGTGATTACCACTATACGATGTTCAACAGGCCACCTTTGGCCGGCCAGGGCTTTGCTGCTGATCACCAAAAATGATATCAAATGAGAGAAAGCCGCAGATGATTTTTTAAATATATTTTTTTCTATATTATAAAAATATATATGGAGAAACGCTTTATCTCGAAAGGATACATATTTCTTTTTACAAACCACTACAGATATACAGTACTTTGAAGATTATTGAATGGGAACTTTGGAACTTATTTTGCATAAGTGTTTTTGATGAGAGGGAATTTCATGTGTTTTTTTTTCAGTATGCCTTCCTTGTAGGTAGAGCTTAACTTTTAGATTCAATACGAGGGTGACGAAAGCCCGACACCTTAGGGGTCGGGCGAAAGACGCGGAGCCGGTGGGCGGACTTACAAACTCCCACTACTACAATTTTCGGATAGCCGCATTAATAATATTATATTTTATTTAGTTCTTCAAAATCGGCATATCGATGCGATGTTGTCACTGCGCTCACAGGGATAACGTTTTTCGGTAACTGTTTTTTTACTTAAATGACATAAATTATACACTATGTAAAATGTAAGGAAATATTCTATGCCTCCACTGTAACGATTTTTAAATATAGGTCGAGTTAAGAAAAAACAGTATCTAAACATAAACTGATTTTAGGTCACTTTACTCATGCCGAAATATTAAATAACTAAATTTAAAAAAACTATTACAAGGTAAAGCCTAAATTTAAGCGTTGGTCATAAAGTTTTTGAAAAATTATCGATAACTATACCGTTTTTGAGAAAGATGCCTCAACCCCAAATTGAATCCAATTTTTCATATGGAATGGACTTAAAACGCGCCATGACTGGTGTAGTTTATGATTTTTTCTTTGTGTGTCCTAAAGCCTTCACATTCCGTGATTTGCTAGCCCCACCCTCGAGAATGCCTCCCATAATTTCATTGATTAATTCATTCAATTCATAAACTCATCTGTGCTTGCAAACTATTTTAACTTCCATTTTTATCTATTAAAGTACTTAAAAAAAAAAAAAATAATAATATTATAGCAATAGATAGAGACATTGAGAACTCTGTCATAAAAACTTCATAGAACTCTTCTTTTGTTTATTTTATTTGTAACTGGAAACAAGTTTCTTTGAGTTCAACAAATCATGATAGTCGCTCTGATATATCTACAGTTATAATGATCAATCACGTGATGCCTCAAACAAACTTTTCCACAACTTTGCAGAGATAGAGTTGATTAGCCTTCTAGTCCGAAAAATAGTAATTTTTTTGAAGTCTCAAAGAAACAAATTATATCCTGACAATTATCTAGACTTTACTGTAAAACATTGTTTTTGTCTTTCTTCTAGTCAATATTACAGAGTATAGACTTTATTTTTTTTTACCTAATGTCTATAGCTCTGACTTTGATTGGCTTGGGTAGTTTTAAGCCTCAATAGGTATCAAATATTTTTCTTTTCAAAATGAAATGTTAAGAATCCGGGCACTGAACTGATAGGGTCTCTTCTGTAATCTAGACATCGTCAACAAATCTATTTGGTATCTAATTTTTCCTGGATTAGTAAGTCAGCTTTTTATATTCTACTAGACGAATATACTGTAGAATATTTCCAGTAAATAACTAACAACAACTTTTTTCTCGTTAATACCTGGCACCGGATAGTTCACACTTCGAAAACAGCTTACGCGAAACTCAGCTATTGACAGAAGCTGGATTATTATCACACGCAACCCTGTAGGCTGGAACCAGTTGAACGGACGACTGTAGAGGTCACATCGATAAGAGTTTTATCTTCGACAGAGGTCAAATCTCAGTGAAATGTTTTTGCTTTGAGTTTCAAAAAAAAAATTTTATGAATTCAAATGTGGTTGTACAAGCTTGAAGCCGATCCGGGGAAGGACCCCCAGTGCACCACCCCAAACATGGTTTTAAAAAATACATGATCTAGCCTTTAAGAACGTGATTAACCAAGAGAGATTTATTTAAAAAGCCCTATAGATGTCACAGGCAGTTAAAAAATTTTTTGGGTTCGTTAAAAGTTTCAGAAGGCTATATAAAAAGGGGTCCCGCATTTGCTGTCAAAGGAACCAAAACAAATTAAAAGACATTTTAATTTTAAAAACGTTTTAGAAAGGGATAAAAAGGATTTTGTTTATCGTTTATTTCTGTGATGAGGTTTTCATATCCAAATAAAATAAAAGTAGTTTTAAAATTGGTAAGAAAATATTGGCTTACAAAAGAAAGAATCTTTTTTTAATAGAACAAAAAACCAGCCAAAAAACATCGAATTTTGGGTGAATTGTAAAATTTTTGCAGATCCACCCGGTCACCAGATTTAGTTCCTTGATGCCTGGCTTTTCCCCCAAAAAAATAATGGGGGGAAAAAAATTTTATTGAAAGATTAGGGAATTGCAGTATTTGAAGGGATTTAGGGGCCCCTTTAGTAAAACCAAACGAGCAAATTGAGAAAATTTTTGGTCAAAAAAGAAAAAAGTGGCATAAAATAACGTTAGCCTACAAGCTATCGATTAGAAGATAAAATAATCATATAAAAAGCACTTACGCAGCTTTTTACATGTTGCAGAGCAAAAAATAATTAAAAACAGTAAATTAGACTTTTATCTGCTAGTTAATTTGTTATTTGTTCAAAAACTTTGAAAATAAAAAAGCAAACAAAAAAAGGGGGAAAAAAATTTCCCAATGGAGTTTTAACACTAATTAGCAGGGAATTAATTAATAAAAATTAAAAAAACAAAGACCAGTGTTTTTATTTATAGCCATTGTTGTTTTTGGGAAAATGTTCAAAGATTTGAATTATTAGATAAAAAAGAAAATTAATTGGTTATTCTAATTAAAAATAAATTGACACTATCGGGAGTATTTTTAATTGTTGATATAATAATAATGACACTTTGTATCATCAGGGGGAAAGAGATGAAAATAATGCGGATAAAGATTTTATTTCATCTTTTTTTTTTCTAAAGACAAAAAAATGATAAGGGTTCAATAGTGAAAAATTAAAATTTAACTTTAAAGAAAACCTATTAGATCTTTTTTTTGAAAATTTTCCAATTTAAGAAGGTTAAAAAAACTTTTTATTGAGGTGAAATTTTTGGGAAAGGGGATCCTGCCAGATTCTAAGTTTTAGGGATGGTTTTTTGGAAAGAATGAACTGAACACAAAAAAGGTGTTTCTAATGAAGGATTTTGCTTTAAAGAGAGGAATCGACAGAATGTCGTTATTGGGGAACCAAAATCCCCCTGGGTGAAAAGGAAGACTAAATCCCCCAAAATCAAGTTTGGGGAGAAATTTTCGAGTCAAAAGGACCATTTTCTTTAAAGAAAATCTGAATGAAGAAGAAGGTTTTCAAATTTTGGGTGTTTTGACATAATTTCTGGAAAATATTGGCGATAAACGGAAAAGGCGCCCATAGAATGGAACCCGGGCTCAGATTTACTTCATCACAATTTTTTATGGGCCCTAAGAGCAAAGTTTTTAAACAAAACCGCACAATGTTAAGGGGTTAAAAAATACAAGTAAGACATGATCAAGATTAAAAAACAATAATGTGAATAAAATATTTTATTTTTTTTTTTGGAATTTTTTTCTTTATGTATGATTTGAATTGCTTTAAAAAATTTTAAAAAGAACTTAAAAAAATCTTTAAAAAAGTAATACCCAAATTTGGCCAAAAAATTTTTGTTTAAAAAAAAGGGGGCCTGATCTTGTATAGTTTTTGATTTTATATTATTTTCATGGGAAAATTAAAAAAAAAATTTTTTTTAAATTTAAATTTTTTTTGAACTTTTTCCCAATTTATTTTAAAAAACCCCCTTCCCAATTTAGCCAAATGTAAAAAAAGGAAAAACAAAAAATTTTTTTCCATCCATTTAAAATTTTTTTTTAAAACTGTTTTGGCCCGGAATTTCCCATTTTTCATGGTTTCCTTTCCAAAAAAAACTAGTTTGGGTCTTTGCATTGACTATTTCACCCCCTTTTGGTTTTGTTTATTTATTTTTTTAAATTTAAAATGGGGGTTGGGGTTTATAAAAGGTTGGTGGTTTTGGGGTTTTAAATTGTAACAAAGACTTTATTTTTGTAGAAAGCATACACAAAATTTTTTAAATAAAAAAAAAAATTATTCACTTTTTTTTTGTAATAAAAAGGTAGGTAAAGATTTATCAAAAATAATCATTGACTAAATTTATTAAAATGGGTTATTCCTTCCCCCCCTTTTTTGTTTGATGATTGTTTTCCACGAAAATTTTTTTTAATGAGAACGCCAAAGTCCGAATAAATCTGGTAAATAGTAAATTTCCAAAAAATTTCATATTTTAAAAATTTTTAAAAATAAACTTTTTTCCTTTTTTGAATCCCCAAAATGTTCTGAAAAGTCTTTTTTTAAACAATTTTTGCTGTTTTTTTCTAAAATTTAAAACTTTGGCAAAATATTGATCAATTTTTTAAAAAGGAACTGTGGACTGACAACTTCCTAACCGTTCCCTTATTTTTTATGATAATGGTAAAATCCATTTTTTGGAGTTTTATGTGTTTTGTCTTGAACTTGTAGCCACTTTAAAAACAGAAATTATCTTTCATTTTTAAATATGGGACATTAAAAAAGAAAATTTTCACAAAGGTTTAATTTTTAAAAACTATACACGTTTTTAAAAAAAAGACTAATTTTTAAAAAAAAAAGAGCACCACCCCAACTCGTATCGAGCAACAAAATTTTTCGGAACAACCATTAAAATTTAAATCTAATAATTTGTTTGTTTTTTTTTTATTTCGGCACTAAAAGATATACCCCAGTATTTTTCAAGAAAAACTTTTATTGACACAAAAATGACTGTGTTTTGAAGGCCTTAACGGACAAAATTTTTTGGGGCCCAACCCCGGATTAGTTTAAGGTCTTTGGGAAGGGGAAAATCTGCTTGACCTTCGCTTGGTTTCCCCAAAACATTTTTGGTTTTAAAAAATTAAAATTTGATGAAAAGGGACATTTCACAAAATTTTAAAAAGGGTTGATTGTGGAAGAGAAGATCATTGATTAAGAAAAAAAGGGGGTGTTAAAGAACAATCAGCATTAATTTGTAAAACTGGAAGAATTCCATCTAAAAATAAAAACCGATTAAAAGGAAACTGGGAGCCCAAAACAAAGCTTTGGGGGAAGACCGAAAAGGGGGTTTTTTAAGAAGATCATCCAGACCTAATCAAAAGTTTGGAATTAAGACAAATTTTGGGGGTTTTCCCAAACTCTAAGGAACGTTTCAGTTGGGGAAAGGGAATACCAGTCGCTAGTTTTGGGGCACAACAACATAAAACCGGTTTAAAAAGAACAGACCAGATAAATTCCCCAATACTCATTCAACAAAAATTTTTAGGTAAAATTCCGATCAAAGTGAGGGACAACCCCCTCTCCCCCGGGGGGTTTAGAATTATTGGTATACGGGTGTTTAAAACCAAGGGGCGGGGCGGGGAATGAAATAAAAATTTACATTTTTTCCATAAAAACAGATTTAAAAATTTTAAAAAAACAAGAAAAAAAATGCTTAAAAAACACGGCGCAAAAAAAAATAAAAGGGAAAAACTACAAAAACCAAAAAGGGGTGGATTGGGGCAACAGGGACCTTTAAAACCCGCTTTTGGGGGAAGCCGGAGTGACCAAAACCACAGCACGGGGGGAAACAGGGGAAGGAACCGAAACAAAACCAGGGAAAACTGGGGAAACCCCCTAGAATTAGACATGAAAAAAAGGGCCATCAAAAAAAAAGAAGGAAACCCACTAAAAAATAGGAAAATACAGAGGGGCTAACAGGGCAGAACCAAAGAAAACCACAAAGATAGGGTATAAAAAGGGACCCAAGTTGCAGAATGTGCACGAAGGGGAAAAACAGCTTTCCATATTCTGGGAATGAAGATTAATCAAAAGGGACAGTTTATTTGGGAAACCCAAAAATAAACCCAGAAATATATCAACCAACAGTTTTGGGGTTATACAGACTTGTAAAAGGGAAAAGATAATGGAGGATTTTTTAAAAAGATTGGGAGATTGGGAAAAAACCCCAAGAGGGGTCCTTTTGGGGGAAAAGAAGAAAAAGAAGAAGAATACCACATGGATTTCGTGGCGAACCATATTTTCTTTTGAAAATTTTGTTTTTTAAATACTTTGGGGATTTGGGAATTAAATTTTACCATTATTTTACAAAAACTAAAAGAAGAGATAAAATTTAGTAATTGGGGGGGTTGCCCAGAGTCTAAAAAAGTAAATATTATTTTTATTTTTTTCCCCCCTTTCCAACATATGAAAAAATTCCAATTATCCACCCAATTTTTTTTTAAAAAAATTAAGACAGTTTATTTCCCCTTTTTTAAGTTTTATTCCCGCCCTGGATAATTTGGGTTCATATTTTTTTCCCTAAAACGAAAAGGAATAATTTTCAAAACTTTAAAGCCAACACTTAAAAGCCCCCCCAATTTTTTTAAATTTGGTTTTTTTTTAAATATTTTTTAAAAAATTTAAAAAAAAATTTTGTTTAGGTTTACTATTTTTCTTAACCAAACCCATTTTAAAAAAAATTTAAAAACAGAGGCTAAATTATTTCCCCACAAAACTGGTTTTAAGGGTAAGGGACGTAAAGGTTTTGGGGAAAAGGGGAAAAATTTTAAGAAAAATTTTCCTTGGGATGGGTGATATTTTAAAAAAACGGGCGGAAATTTTTTTTTGAGTTGGGGGAAAATTACTTTATGTTCATATTTTCTTTTGTTTTTAACAAAAAAAATAAGATGGATTTTCCTAAAGCTGAATTAATTGATATGTTTATATACTGGGCGAGGTGCAAAAAAATTCTTTGTTGGCAGTAAGACTTTACAAGGCGAAGTACCTTAGAGTGTACCGACTAGGCAATCTTTTCAGTTTTTAAATGGAACGGTTTAATGCTAGTGGTAGTATTGTTGGGAAAGTGGTAAACCGGAATGCTACCAATGAGGAAAAAAAATTTGGGAAAATTTTTTTCCAAGTTCAAGATAATCCCCAGGTCAGTAGCCGTCAAGTAGCTGCTTATGTGATCATCCCAATCACCGTTAACCGCACCACTAGAAAAACAAATATCATCCCTTCCATGGCTACAAAGAACTTTAACCCGATTTTAAACCCAAAGGGGTAAACATCTGCACCTTATAAATAACAATAGAGGCCAACCCAAAATTTTTTTGTCTAAAATAATGTTTTCCGATGAAGCTACTTTTCGCAGTAATGGGGCAGTTAATCTATAACATGCACTATTATTCAACAGTTAATCCCGTTTTTTTACGGAAGTAAAACCAAAACCATTGGTCACTTAATGTGTGTGGAATAAAAAACTTTAATGTTTTGGACCATATTTTTTTTGCGAAACAGTTAACGGGCCTAGATATTTAAACTTTTTCAATGATTTACCTCAACTTCTTCAAAATTTTGATAACATTGAGATCCAACAAATGTGGTTTCAGCAAGATGGAGCTCCCCCGCATTACCATCGAAATTCGAGAATTCTTAAATAATCATTACCCACGAAATGGATCGGTAGAGGTGGATTCATTGGGTGGCCCCCTCGATCATGTGACTTAACACCACTAGATTTCTTTTTGGGGGTATGTTAAAGATCGTGTTTATGTAATCCCCCCCACAACAAGAAGATATGGAAAATGGATTCGGGACGCGTGCGGGGAATAACACAGTTTTGTAAAGGGAAAGTCCGAAAATATACGAAAAAGACTAAACATTTTTCAAATAGAAGGGGATATTTTTAACATTTATTGCGCCAAAAAATAATTAAAAATAATTAATTTGTGTAATATTTTTATTATTATTTACTTTTCTGTGAATTTAAAATTTAAAAATGGCCAATAAAGTTATAGCAATAGTCTTAGACAGAAAGAAGGGTAAAAGGAAAAATTAAAAAAAATCAAAGTATTAAGAATAGGTATATGACAATTAAAAAAGTTGTGGGTTTTTATAAGATCTTTAGAAAAATAATAATATATATGGTGCGCCATTTAAAAAAAACGAGATTTTTCAATTTAAAATGATCCTATATATTCGTTTTTTTGAACACCCTGTACATCTAATTAAAATTCCCTTATATATTTTTTAAACTTCGAATAACCCAATATCAAATATGAGTGATCTACCTTCAAAAATAATGGCGCTACTAATTTTTTATTGAAAAATTTTTTTCTTTTTTGAAAAATTAAAATTTTGGAAAATATTAGGTTTTGGTATGCATTATTAAAATAAAAAGTTGAAGAATTTTAAAAAATTCAAAACAAAAAAAAATAGGGTGTTTCATTTAAAAAAAAGTATGTTTTATTCGCCACGCACCCCCTGATACTTTAAATTAATTTTAAATTGTGATCCAAGAATCTTTACATCTTTTTATTTACTTATTTTCAAAATTTTGAAAAATGAAATAATGAACTTTACTCTATCTTTATCACCCTTACAATGACGGCAGCAAAAAAAATTTTTAAATTTGGACTTTTCTGCCAATTTTTGTAAATGTTCTTTTTCCCTTGTTTTCTTTTAATTACTATAAATAAAGCAAAAGGTAAAGAAAAATTTATATTTTATAAAAACTAACAAATTAATAAATTAATTAAAAATTTTAAAAAATTCAAACAACTTAAATATTCTTCCAAACAAATTTATTATTTTATTTCGGACCCTTTTTTTTTAAGACCAATGCCCGAACCCAGTCCGGATTTCCTCGTGACTCATTCCACGCCTCTAAAATTTTATTCCTAAGTTCGTTTACATTTTGCGGCCCAATTTTTTTATTTTTTTTAACTTATAAGCCCCAAACATTTTCATAATATTTAAATACGGACTACGTGCGGGCCACGGTAAAACCCTGAGACGCTGTTCTTCCACCCATTCATCGACATTTATCTTGTGAAAGATAAAATTTCTGTGGGGAAATCGATCCCGTACAGAAGGAAACATGATATTCTGTATAGATCTATATTTACCTCCCATTGAACGTTCCTTCGATAAAATAACATACACCAAGTCCTTTTTAAATCAAACATTCACCGAAAATCGCCCACTGCTTTGTCCTTTTTATATTTTTTATCAAATCGTGTTTTTGAGGCCTGTATACTTTAAAACCCCATTAAAGCACGACTGAAACACTTTTCTGGTGAATATTATATTTTCCCAAAAAAACGGAGATTCCAAGTAAAAATTTTTGAGCAAACCAATGCGTTGTACTTTATTTGCATTTTTTAAAAAGGTTTTTGAGCGCCCGGGGGGCAGCGCAAAATATTTGCCTTATTCTTCGCCGTGCCGTTCTAACCGATGCTGGGAAACTTTTGTTTTTGCTGTAACCACAGATTTAAAGGGTTGGTTTTCAAAAAATTAACTAAATTATTGTCTTTTTCTTAATTGATGGTTTGGGGGCCCACCAGCTCTTCTCTCAAAAAATGCGTTTCCCAATTTTTTTTAAAAAAATGAATAGTACTCTTTGGGGTTTAAGCTCTTCCGCCACATCCCCGTCTGGGCAACCTCTCTGCTCAATATATTGAATAATTAATAATTTATGATCCAAAATTAAGTTTGGATTTAAAAATATTTTTAGACACTGACAACCCACCTTTTTTTTTTATTAGGTTTTTCAACAGGTATTTTTATTCAGTAGAAAGTGGCATAAGCCTATTTTAAAATATAAAAAAAAATTGGCCAAAATTTATTGGGTTACTTACATTTGGTTTCAGAAATTCAGGGAAAAAAATAACTTTTTTTTTCGGATAAATTTAAAAAAACCATTAAGTTATACTTTTAACTACGACCCTGTCCAAGGAATCTAACAATGTAGAAATGGGCGCCTAGCACTAAAAACCCTTGTTATACCCAATTAAAGACCCATAATTCATTTTTTAATGGTCGAAAAGGTAGATATTTCGAAAATCAACA
>JAHBCN010012971.1:0-25544 GCA_019359885.1 Listronotus oregonensis
CATTACCCAGAAAAGGTGATCTCGGGGGTTCGCCCTGTATCTCAGGCCCTTAAACCTTTTAAGGCCGGATTCATTCCTCATCAGCACGGTATGCTAACACCTTGGTTAACCTTGTGTTCATCATTTGAATCCTTCCATAAAGCCAAAAAAGTTGCCGAAACCCAAACTCACGCTTTTGTTGGGGGAAAAGAGATTAACACAGCGGTTGGTCTTATTTGCCCCTGCACACGTTTCCCGCCACCTGTGGGTAGTTCTTATCGTTTTTAACGTGGTTCCTCAGTAGGCCTACCCCACGATTTTTAAATCCTAGTAGAAAAAAGGTCTTTTTCAATATCTTCTTCTTCTTTTCTCTTTCTCCATCTTTTTCTTCTTCTTCCCCAAACTGATGTAAATTTTGAAACGGAAAAAAAACCCGTTGTTTTGGGTTTATAAAGGGATCTTCTTCTGTTGGAAATTTAACATTTTAACAGGCTTTGACAACTGGTGCATGCTGGTAAAAAAAAAAAATAAAAACAATTTTTTGGTGGTGAAAGTATAAAATAATATATTATCAATTAGCTTCCAACCCTATTCTTCTGGGCCGTTGATTACCAAAACTTTAACCTGATAATATATGGGAAAAATGTTTAGCAGATGCCAGGTTGGGGAAGACAAGATAATTGCACACATTTTTATTTTAAGTAACGTTACTTATCTAAAGTAACTTTTTTTGGGGCTCCATTACTTTAAAAAAGAAAACCAAATTTCCTGGGAATTATAGTTTCTGGAAAAGATTAAATCTTCAAAAATTTTGGATGTTTAATAAGTCTTTTTTTCAAATAATTTTCCCCTCGAAAAATTGAAGGTTGTAAAAAAAACCAGTCATAGAAATAAAAAAAAAATGTAATTTTTATTTTAGGGTAACCAAAAAAACTAAATTTGAAAATTTTGATGGGTTTTGAGCCTTTCCGGGTTTTTAAAAAAAAAATTTTTTTTCAATTGGATTGAGTGGAATTACCAACCTCTTCACCAAAAACAAAATTTACATCAGTTGAATTGAATTGATTAATTGCAGTTTCTATGATGGGTACATTAGCGTCATTGTGTTTTTCTTGACTAAAATTTGTTTGTATAAAGAGACTTATGAATGTTTGACAAAACAGCAGTAGACAGATTTGCTCCCAAACCCAAATCACATTACAAAGTTTCTTTTCAGTTTACATTTTTATAATTTTTATTCAATATTAATGTATTAGTCTAAGAAATAGTTTTTTTTTTAATTATGGTAATGATGTATTTGCGCATGTCTCAAAAAAACAACTGGGACTTTTTTAGGAAAAAAGAAAATTTAAATAATTTGGAAAAACCCCTTTTTAAAAAAAACTAATTTAATTTATTTTTTTTCAACACGCCCAGTTTAAACGTTTAAAGTTAAGCACTTTTATTTAGATCTTTTTTTTATTTTCATCCAAAAAGGGTCGCGTGAAAGTTTTAGCCACCTTAAAAAAAAGCCCTGTATAAAGAAGAAGAAGAGAAAAAAACATACAAATTTATTTGGGGTTTTTTGCTAAGTAGTGTTAGTACAAACATATGTTTTCTTAATTCCTGCAAGTCAAATTATTTAATTTCTAAAAAGTTAAAAATAGGAAAACCCCCCGGTTTTTCCTTGGCATGTTTTTGGAGTTTTCCGTGCTAATTTGCCTCAGCTGACTTCTTTTTTATTACATCCCCTTAAAAGTTTAGGAAAATAAAAATTTTAAAATTAAGTTAAGGTTGTTCTTTGATGAGTTGGTTTTTAAAATTTTAAAAAATTAATCCTTTAAAGAATGCAAAGGTGTTATGAAAAACTTTAAAGAAAAAGTTTATCATTCTGAGACGTTGTCTTATTAGAAAAATTTAGCGGTTAAAGTTTTAAATTTATTATTTAATTTTTTTTTTTAAAGGCGATAAAGCAACAACTTTTTTTACCCTGTTGATTCAAAAATCTTACTTTTCCATTTTGGTAAAATACCAATTTGACATTTAAAATTCATAATTAAAAAAGAAGTGTTTTTTAAGTCAGCTTTTATTCTCAAGAATATTTCCCTAATTAAAAGACAATTAAAATTACTAATAACTTTTTAATTAATATAATAAAATATTTAATATATTTATCCTTCAGTAAAATATATGAACCCCAAAAACATTTAATAAAAAGGTTATTGTCTTATTAAAAATATAATATAGGTTTATTAGGAAAAAACAAAAAATAAAAAGCGTTCCCAAAATTATTAACCTTAATAACTTATCTCATTTGATTAACAATAAATACTAAATCACAAGTAAGAAACCCCGGAAAAAATTCATCTTTGTTCTGCAGAAATTGGCAGCTCATATGAACGGTGAGCACGGGAGATTTTTTCCACAGCAAACAGGACTGTGTTTATTGGCTTTAAAACGAAAAAGATTTTGGCGCCCCAACCCAAAGATAAATTTGAGGCAGTGAGAAGACATCCCAATGACCAGCGGTTTCCAAATCAGGCTTATTGACTGCAAAAAATTGAATTTTGAAAAACTTTGAATGGGATTGATTGGGGGAAGAAGATGTGTGCAGATGAAACAGAGGGGGTGCCAATACTGAGCCCTGGGCACCCCAGCTTTTGGGCGAAGCTGGAAAAATGACATCTACAAATTTTTTTGTATTGAAGAAACTGGGAGCCAAAGCAAGCACCTGGAAGACCAAGGAAAGTTTGCTAAGAAGCCCATCATGCCAGACCTAATCGAAGTTTTGGGAATGTCAAGAGCAACGATCTGGGATTCACCAAAAATTCAAGGGCTTGTTTCGTTTGTGAAAAAAGGGAAACAAGATCGTGTGGATCTGCTGTGACGAAATCCATACTATCTGTCATGTAAGATCTTGTGTTTTTCCAGATACATTAAATTTTTGAGAATTAATGATTTTTTCCAGTAGTTTGCAAACAATCGAAAAAATAGATATATGTGTATAGTTAGAAAGGAGAGTCTTGCATCTTTTCTTGGAAGAGATTCAAAAGAGGCGAGTTTGGACGGGTGCAAGCTCGAAAGCACATTTTTTAAGATGATTGCTGGTTTGCCATGCAGCCTAGACGATTTTTTAGTATTAGAACTGTTGGACAAAAAATGTGTCCAGGAATCCCAAAATGTAAAAGATATATGGTGCCTCGTGGCTTGTCAAGAACAGTCAAATTTGACATTATATTATATAGTTTTATTTTTCTATCTTTGATTGCAGAAAAAGAAAAGATTAATTAAAGGTACTTGCGGACAAACCTGTTATTATTTTAAAATTATTTTAAAGTATATTCTCTAATATTCAGTCATCAGTATTTATCATACCTTTTTTTTCCTTATAAATTTATTCTGACGGGAAGTTCGCAGAACATTATTTAGTATGCATATAGGTATTCAAAATACACATATCCCAAACTTTCCACGTTTCTACGCCTCATAAAACATACCGCAAGTAATACAAAACTTACTTTAAAGTTTTTCTGCATCTGGGGATATTTTTTTGTACTTAATTTCCGCCCCAAAAACGTGTATGCAGACAAACTTACGAAAAAATTCCGTTTTAAACGAACCGCTAATAAACCACATAAAATAATTTTAAGCCCAAACAAGTCGTTTAAAATGTCTAAAATAGCCAATAACGGTAAAGTTACTTCGGAGTATTTATGGGTTTCGCCGTAAAGGGATATTACATTCTCTATGGTTTCAGCATCAAAAAAGAGACCTAGCGCCTAATACTCGAATAAAAATTTTCCTGGATTTTGCGTAGAAATATAAACAAATAGTTATTTATGATATAAGTGCTAAAAGTGACATTTTATTTTATGAGTGGCTTCGAACAAAATAAAATACTTTTAGCACATAAATCATACACTATTTTTTCTACAAATACCATTAAAAGTCCAAATTTATGATTTTTTTATTGTCGACATTATTATTATTTTTAAATTCATTTTCAAATTCATCTAATTTATCTATGAAATAAGTTGCTAAGGTAGAAAAAAATAAAATTTGTTGATTTGTCTTTGTTGACAAGTAACGTCAAATAATCGCGAATTCTTGTTCGACGGAAATTGATTAAGAAAATTAATTTCTCCCGGTGGAAGCTGCCTTCTGTATCTGGGGGGGGTAATGTCATAGTGCTCCTTAGTCTTTTCCTTAGCTTTAACAACCTAGGTTAAGCTTTTTCAGGTTATAGTCAGATAAAATGCATTCAAATTTCACATTGGTTCATGCATTTGTCTATTTGTCACCGAATTATGTGACCCCAAAATTATATATTAATAGGGTTTAAACCCGAGAATTTAAAATTTATAAATTATTATATTTCTTTTTAAAAACTTTTAAAAAATAGTGGACCTGCCTTCCCCCCCTTTGAGCTGCAAAAATTAGAAGAGTGTAATTATAGTTTTAACCTGTTTTTTTTTATGTAGTTCTGTAAACCTTTTAAATATCCCCGGCACTACCGATTGATTGCCTCACCTATATTAAACAGTGACTCGGGGTAGTTTTATGATTGTTCAGAAGGTCCCCCCGTTATGCTTTGGGGGAAAAGGGCTGATTCAAAATTGTAGCCTACAATTTGAAAAAGAAAAAAATGTTTTCCCCAGTGGTGCAAAACATATTTTCTTGCTTTCTGTGCGTATCTAAACGTGCCCAATACAGACCTATAAAGACGGCTCTACATTTGCTGCGTAAAAGTCTAAAACCCGAGTGTGGATGGTTTTGCGGCTTGGCATTTGTGCTTCGCGGCGTTCCCCATTTTATATCGGTTTTTGCCCGCGACAAAGAAATAATAGACTGGTGCCATATTCTTACGCAGAAATGCGATTATCGGCCAAAGTTCGCGCTACGATTCACGAACGAATGTAGAGCAGCTATAATATTATAACTATGATCTAGAGTGTGTCATGGCGATAAAGTGCTAACTATACAGGGTGATTCCTAAGTTGAGGCTTTTTTTTTAACTGTGTATAATACTCGTTAAAATAAGCAACTTTTTCAAATTATTATTATTTTTTTTAAATCCAAAAATAACAAAGCTACATAAATGTATTTGAAAGAGTGTTTAGTGCGGGCCTGGGCATAAAAAGATAGTTTATTTCTTATTTACGCTTGCTTTTTGTCTTGTTAGTCACGCAGTATAAGTCAGTCGCATTGCTTTTACCGGTCAAGGCCAGGATTAATTTTAATTTTAAATTATTATTAAATCGCGATAACGTCACAATTCAAAAACAATGAATACGTGGATTTGTTCCTCATTTATGGCGAGTGTCGTTAATCTGCAAACGTTGCGGGTTCATTCTGTACCCAAGTATTCGGGTGATTTCAAGTCAGGTCGGCTTAAGTCAAAAAAAAAATGTGGACAACATTGCGGGAAATCACGTTTAACGTGTCCAAGCACTACAGCCCGAAGATTTCTTGGGCGGTGACAACTTACTAATACAGGACCGTATTCGACCCACTTAATGAATGTAAGTTTTTATTTTTTAGTATTTTAAAAAGAGTTATTTAAAAAAGTTGTTTATTTTAATGAGCTCTATATGCAGTTAAAAAAAAGCGTCAACATAGGAAACACCCTATATAGAAAGTGTATTTTGAAAAGAATATCTAAGATGAAAAATTAATTTGTCAAAACCACAATACTTTCCATAAAGTTTTAGCTGTTCGATAAAATACCAGCCAGAATTAAATTAAAGTAATAAGAATGTAAAAATAGAAAAATATTTCTTAAATAAAAGTAAGGCGAACTTAGGTTATCCTATGTCCATTAACTTTAAGTTGGTATAAAGATAATTTGTACGATTTTTAACAGAAAAAAACTGAACATATTTAAAGCTAAATAAACCCAAGGAATAATGCCAAAACAATATACATTGTGTCACAAATTTATTTCTCGTTTAGTATACAAGATAGAGATTTGTTAAAATAAAGAAAGTTTTAGAGGATTTATGCGATTTTGACTGTGCAGTTTTTTTCTTAAAAATTTAGTTTTAAAGACTTTTTTGCTGGTAATTTATTTGTTTTAACTTTGACATGTTTTAGACTATGAAATTATTAGGACACTTTATGGCGACGAACATTTTGCAACCATTTTTTTTTCTTCGATCGTTTTTTGTTTTTCGGTGACTAATCCAAACTTTCGATTTTTATATGGCGGCTATATTTGATTTTTTGATATTTAAATAATTGTTTAAATTCCCTTGGTATTTATTTATGGTATTTATTTGCAAAAGCCGTTTAATTTACAACAGACATTTTTTCAAATTTTTTGGAGTTTTGACAAATACAGTTTTATCTTTTCAATCATCTTTTTTCTTTTAAAAACTATTGATCTAACAAAACATCTTTGTTGAAATAATTGGGATAAGAAACTGACACATTTGAAAAAGAAACTTATCGCCTTTAAATAATAGTCAATAAATAAACAACCTGCTGCTTTTTAAAATTTCACAAAATGCGAAAAAATGTCTATTGTAAATAAATATCTCTTGCAAATAAATACCAAAAAAATCTCGGCTTAAAATCAAAGGTTTATTGAGTAGTTTAGTAGTTAAATTACCAGTTAGCACAATATAAAGTTTGTAAGCAATATAACAAACATTCATGTAGGAATATATCTTGATATTATCAAATGGCTATCTTTTATTAATTTTTTTAAATATTGCTTAGATTGGGTTTTCTTAAAGTATTTTCTAACCAAAACACAAAGAATATTTTTTTAAAATAATATGGCTTTGTTTGTAAAATATACATTTTTATTTTGTCATGCATTTATAAAAAAAATTGACACAAAGTGCATTGATGAGGCATCGGGCTAGCGTTGCCAAATATATTGTAAAAAATTTTTTTTTTAATTTTTATAACTATATATTTATTGGTAAATGGGGCATCGTTAAAGGGAATTTAAAGAAAAAGCTATTTAAATATCGTAAAATGGGAGATAACGGCCATATAAAAATCGAAAGTTTTAGTTAGTAACTGAAAAACAAAAGACGATTGGAGAAAAAAATTGATGGCAAATGTTCGTCGCCCAAAGGTGCCCTGATAATGTTATTGTTTAAAACATTTTAAAATTAAAATAAATTAATCACAAGTAAAAATTAGAATCGACGATTTTACTTTTCGCTATATCTCAAATAAAAAAATAAACTGACAATTGAAATTAGCTCTCATCTAAAACTTACCCTATTTAAATATTTTTTATCTTGTATACTAAACGACATAGTAATACATGGGCCAATTGGACATATGTATATTGTTTGGCGTTATTCTTGTTTATTTAGCTTTAAATGGTTTTTTAATTATTTAGTTTAGTTTCTGTAAAATGCAAATCATTCCAACTTAAAGTTAATGGACATAGGATGACCTAAGTCCGCTTAACTTTTATTTATGTGGTTTTTGACCCAGTCCAATAAACACACACAAACATTATATTTTTTGGTTATCTAGAAACACTAAAAAATAAATTTTGGAATAATGAAGAAGTAAAAACGGCCCATAGGCGATATTTCCTACCTCTTTAGCAACAATTGTTGTTTAATTATTTTTTATTATTCCTGTTAAAGACAAATATTTATGTTGATATCAAAAATAATTTTGAAAAAAATTAGTTCATCACTAGTCGAGCAATAAAACACTCAACCTCGGATTTTTTGCACTAAGACGGATCGGAATGCGGTTTTATGCATTTGCTTCCAAAATTTTTAGGAAAAATTACCTCTTTGTGCTTCATGTACAAACCCCATTTCCATTGCTTCCGCTAAAAATGCCATTTAAAAAGATTTTAGCGTATTTTGGAAGATTTAACTTTGTAAAGAGTCAGAATGGCCCAAATCGGGTTTTGGAGGTTTTGAGGTCGTGATAATTTGAACTTCAAATGTGATCAGCCCTCAACCTGCGACCTGAGGAACGCCGATGAACTTCATCTTCTAAAGCGCTCCAAAAATTCACGCTAGAATGGATATTGACGCCCGAGTTGTTTGAAAGTCCTAAATTCAAATAATGATGAGCAGAAAACCCATTCACAGCCCTTGTGCATTCAGAACTTTTGGCTACGTGTTTCCTCGCACAATCGAAAAGACAATGCGAAAATCGTTATGGGGGTTGTTTTGGGGCGCTTATTCCGAATTTCACGGTGAAAACGACCTATCGAGCACCTGGCAATAAACGGCATCTCCGTGAGACTCTCCCAAAATTCACGCGGGGAAGGAGAGAAACTTGGTGCCCGGGGGTTTTTTGGGTGCTGAATTCAAATGTGGCATAGGCGAACACCCCCCGGACACCTGGTGCTACGGAACCTGGACGTGGACGTCATTTCCGATAATTATCCTGACAAGATTGCCAAACACAGCTCTAAAAACATTTTAAGGGCGTTAACTTTCTCTCCTTCCCCGCGTGAACTTTGGGAGATTCCCGCGGAGATGACATTCATCGGCGTTCCTGAGCTCCAGGTTGGCTGTGGGTAAATTTGAACATTAGAATCGTGATCAGCGACCTTAAAAACCCTTAAGAACCTGATTAGGGCAAGTTCTGACTCATATCTACTAAGTTATTAAATCTTCTAAAAGCCGTCTCAAAAAAATGAATTTCTTAAATGCATTTTTGACTGCAGCAATGAATGCAATTTGCGGTTTGTATAAGTCACAAAGTAGTTTTACAAAAAAATTTTAGAAGCCAATGCAAAAAACCGCATTCCGACCATTCTTAGTACAAAAAATTCAAAACTTTTGGCCTTTTTAGTGCTTTATTGCCTCGACTAATGTTTAAATAAGAAAACCACAAGAATAAAAATATAGTAACTCTAGACCCGAAACCAACCAGTGGTGAAAACCACTTTTATCTCATACTGTCCGCCTTTTGTGTGCTACCGGTAGCGTACTCTTTGTCCCTTCGCATACCTATTGTATTTTTATTCTTTTCTTCTGTTCTCGGTTCACCTACACCTTTACTTTTATGGATATTGTTTTGTATTTACGTATAAATCATCCGGAAAACCACCACGGGATATTTTTGCGCTCAATTTTTATTCGCCCATATGGCCGTAAAGCCTTTATTGTCGACCGCTTTTTACCGCTTTATGTAAAAAGGGTTTTTGTGAATTGTTAGGTTTACTCATATATAAAACGTTCAAGGTATTTTACAGTTCTGATATACATATGTAGGTCTGTAGGTTTTCAGATAGGCTTTGCTATTTCTATACTTTGTGCAGCATTTTTCTAGTGGTAACAGGGGCACAACTAGCCGGCCGATTTTGGGGAAGCTCAAACCCTATAATTTCATATTCCAAAAAGGGTAAGATATTTTAAATACATTTTTTTAATGTTGCTGACGTGTCTCGTTAAACAATACATTGACACTGAAGTGACTATTTCTGACAGGCGCGTAATATTTGCCTTAAGGTTAAGTCCCCTCCAGCTCCCCCAAATTACGCACCTGAGTGTCATTGGTAAGATGTTGTTACTAAAAGAAAAAAATATACATAAACAAAGCTGTCGCAATTACTTTTAAAAAGTAATTAAATTATAATTACCAATTACTCTTCTAAGTAGTAGTAAATTACGATTACCAATTCCTAGCATGTTTGTTAAAAGTAATTCAATTATCAATTAAAACTAAAAGTAATTGAATATTTTAGCAATTACTTTATTTAAATTACCACATATATTAAACACGATACACAAAAAAAATATTATATTAATACGCGCACGTCACACTATTCAAACTGCTTTCTCGGCAAGTTCAACATTAAATGACACTAAAATAAAAATTTCTTTTTACCCTATTCCAAACATCAGCAGATTTTTTTACAAAAAAAAAGTATAAAAACGGTGGCGGTAAGCATCAATCGAAAATACTAAATCGGCGCGAAGGCGGCGTTCGCTGGATTCAAAATGCTCTTTCTGGCTCACCAAAATTCCGACAGTTTTTCCATAAAGGTAATTAAATTTTTGTAGTAATTTAATTATTTATTAGGTAATTAAATTTATTTTTAAGTAATTTTATTACTTTATTAGTACTTGAATTACTTTCTAAGTAATTGAATTACTTGGGATTCGTGAAAATCAATTACCAATTACGAATTTTATTATCCTTTTAATTAATAGTCCAAATACAATTACCTTTTGCAAAAAATAATTCAATTAAAGTAATCCAATTACGGAAAAGTAATTGAATACGATTTTTCAATTATTTTAATTTAATTAAAGACAGCTCTGTACATAAAGTCATATTTGTTTTTTTTTTAAATAAAGTGGTTTTAGGTCGAAATTTTAGTCTGGGTTCACATCAAATAAAAAAACACATCAAAAGCGCAATAAACGAGCAACTTTTTAAAACAAAACAGAATGAAAATTTGTGTCCATATTGCCAAGTAATAAAATGTCAACAAACATTTTTAGTTTGTTTTTGGATGGAGTAATAATATACTTAGAAAAAGTATTCTCTCTTATTTTATTGTTTTATTTTGTGTTTGTTTTTTAGAGGTGCACAGTGTACCGATAGTGTTGCTTAAAAAACCAACAGAAACCTTGTCTACCAGTTATAAGGATCGTTTTTATTACAAGAACTAACGTAAATTTGGAAAGCAATTGAGATCAATTGTCCATGATAAAGTAAATACATAAGGAAAGTAGGTAATGGAAACCTGCGTTTAAATACTAATAATGATTACCAGTAGGTAAATATTTACAAATATATTTTAATTTGTGGGTTGCTCAATTCAGTAATTGACAATTTTTGATTTATTTTTTTACCATTTTGTGGCCTGAGTCTTTAATCGTGGTATTAAGACAGAAGCACACTATTCTGGCGCGTTGTGACGTGTCTCACCAGATATTATCTGATGCCAGACTCAGTCTGAATAGGTGTTTTTGGTATACTAGTGCCCAGATACCAAGCCTAAAATAGTCCCATACCTAATAATCTGGCTGTAAAGGCCTTTTAAGCCCGACCCTCATAGTTCCTTCAATTTTCTCTTGGTCCAATCTTTGACCCACCGCTTGAGAACTCCACCGGATATTTATACCTAGAGCAGGGTTACTGTCAAGTTTGGTTTGTTTGGGCAGTTTACCTGCCGCCTCCATACCTTTAAATGCAGTATGTTCTGATACCCATACCAAATTGACAGAATTGGACTCTGCTAGTGTGTTTTAAGTTTTCATACTGTCCTTAACTAGCTCAGACTCAATTATCGTTATATTGGATAGCAATTGTAAGGCTGTTCTTGAGTCATTGCAAATGTACCGATGTTTGTTGTTGTAATGCTTGTTGAAAATCCATCTGGCACAAGCCCAGGCCACATACAACTCCGTCTTTGGATTTTCACTCCAGACCCACTCCTATTTTTAGACTTGTCTGTGTACCACACCAGTCCTCTAGGAGTAAAAATGTTTCCTATTAGACCCTCCTACTAGTTTGGTACCATAATTTTTTTATTTGCAGACAGTCTACGAAGGCTGAAGGCCTAAGTACTAACGTACCGTGAGTGATTTAAAAAAAAAGAAGTACCTGCCAGAACCAAAATACAACGTAACAGTGTCCCACGCGAAATCCATATTTCGGTGTATAAGTTAAAATAAAAAAATTAGTAATTTTGTGGGCAGATCAGAAAGAGGTAAACCATTATTGTATCTTGTATTGGTTAACCAAGAAGAAGATCTGGCAGAATTAAAACATAGGATGACAGTGTCCTACAAATTAGCGTGTGAGTTAAAATTAAAAAAAAATAGAAATGAAGTTGTCAGATCAAAAAGAGAAAAACCAGTAGGTTTAAATCTTTTAACGATTAGTAAAAGAGAAAACCAGTCAAAAACAAAATTTATTATCGACGTATTCTGCCATTATCTGAAAATAGTAATAAACTAAAAATAATCGCAATAAGCAAATACCTGCTTTAAATTTTACTGTTCTAATCATTATACCTACGATATGTGGACGACAATATATACATCGTTTTTCAATATTCATAAAACTCTTCAAAGGCAAAATCAAAACGTATAATATTATCAAAGAAAACCGTAAACTATTTTAAATACGTCGTTAACGAAACCATGTTTCTGAATCAGTATGAAAAGTCTCTTTAAAATTTATTGGGCTTCACTTGCTATAAATTATGCCGTGTTTTGTAGGAATTTTACTATTTGCAACTTTGTAGATCACATTTAATAATGTTGTGAAAATTAGTAACTGATCTTACTCATAAACAAAGACGTTTGGAAAATGTTTTGTATCAATTATTTAGGACAAAGGTTAGGCTCTTCCTAAAAAGCAGTTTTAATCGAAATTTGGCAAGATATATGCTAAAACTTTACCAATGCAGCTTATATGAGAAAGGAATCATCCTTTCATGTATTTAGTGGTGTTTATTTTATTATATGTATTATAATTATATAATTTCGAATATATTAATAATAAATTTACAAATGATTACCACACCTAACTGAATATTATCACCGATTCCACACTTTTTTTATTGAATTTAGACACATCCGTTTTGATTTTAAGGTAAAAATATTATAGTTTGTCCAAGCTAACATTTTTAGGTTGGCAATGCGAATATCCCTACATATTAGTAAATTTTGTTTTTTAGATTTAAGTTGGCTGATATAAGAATTTTAGTCAGGACCGTACTGAGGGAAGGGAGTTTCAAAATTTTAATATCTTAAAAAAATGTTAGATTAGAATAACTAAATTCATCAGTATTTTTTTCTTGCTGTTCATATATTTGCATAAATTGTGAAAGCTTGATGTTTGGCCATGATATTTTATTAAACATTATCATTTTCGCCTATCTAGTGCAGATTAATAGTTATTTATTAAGTGTTTGTTATTTAGAAATAGTTTAGACTATTTGTACACACTTAGTCCTTATTTACACTATTTTACACTTTTTGTACACACTTAGTCCTTAAATACACCTTCAAATAGAGCGCTTAGGTACGTAAAAAAAATGTAAAATAATGTACACTATTTCTGAATATCAAACAGACCTGTTATGTTATATTTTTAGGCAAACTCTTTACAGTTGAATTGAAATATCCTGATAAAATATCTCACTATAAGGGATGGTTCGATATCCCTTATTATGCAAATTTACAATTTTTTAAAGATGCCTAAAGATAAGTCGATTTATTTCATCTGATATAACCTCATTAGCTGCTTCCTATATTAAATTATAAAATAAATAAAACAAAACAGTAATAATCATTTATTTATTAAGAGTATCATTAACACAATAAGATGCTTATAATTTATAAAATAAATTTATCAAAAACGTTGAAAGGTCGTGTTTAAGGCTTTAGAAGTGGCAGTGTCCACCAGGGGTTTTTATGAAAAAAGCAAACATATGTAATGACGAAAGAAAAATGTATGCAATCTGCACGCAGCAGATACTAGTCTGGACACTTAAGATAAGAGAGCAGACAAAGTGGTAGGTTTGGCGTTTTATCAGCTAGACTGTAAACGAATGCTTGTGAGTTCAAGCATTTTGGCAGCTACTGTGGCCATTGATGTAATGTGTTTAAATGAAATAGTCATTTAATATTTAGTTTTTTATTAAAAGCAGTAAGGTAGTTTGATAAAAAAAAGCTAAAAAGTAAAAAGAAGATAACTTGTAAATGATTTTTATTACCATTTACCTTATTAATATACTAATAATGTGGGTCCCATAAAATAGGGAATGTCTTATTATTTTTAAATATATACCATTTCAATAGCATTGAATTCACACTGATATGGATGCAAGCGCAGCAATTGATGACCACCCTCCTGAATAAGAGCATCGAACACATAAGATTTGGGAGACTTTGGTAGGCGCTGAATCAAGCACCACAAAATCTATTTTGTCGCCGATTTTGTAAAAGGAATATTTCGGTTTTTTAACCATTTAACCATATTTTCTTTCTTCCCGCCACTATTTGGCCAGTTTTCTAACAACCTACTATGGTAGCTGGCATTACCTAAAATGACTAATGAAGGCCTTTTCAAATTAGGTAGTAGATCATCTCTAACCCACTTCTCAAAATTTTCAGCTTTCATCTCGCCATAGTAATCTCCTGTTTTTGTTTTAGATTTAAAACTTCTACTGGCATCATCAACAAATCCTTTTTCTGACCCAGCATATAGAATAATGTATCTAAGGAAAATATAAGTATTTCATTAGTTTTTTAATTAAATATACTTTAATGTTTCATAAGAATGCAACAAGTGTGTTCTGTAGTTTAATGTTGTCTTAGAGCTACAGTTTTAATCATATGTCCTATGTATGAAAGAGACCCTAACTGGGGTATCTACCGAATCTGTCATATATGTGTTTTTTCTCAGGATACCCCTTATGCTTAAAGTCTAAGTGTTCACATACTACGAGTGTCTAGAGTGAAGTCAGATGTAAATTACTGATAAGATTTCATAGTCTCGAAACTCTAGAAATGAAGGTGCGGAAAAAGTGGAAAATGTGAAGTGGACAATAAAGGAATGCATCTGAGTAGACTTTTAATTTGCTCTAATTGAGATATACAAAAGAAGGAATTATGACAGCTAATGCTTCGGAGCAGAAGTTGTAAAAATATTCCTAAAAGAGAAACCGGTCTTCTACAGCTTGTCGGTGTGCAAGAGGAAGCTTTTTTGTAAAACTATGATAATTTATAAGGCAAAACAAAATTTTATTAGAAAATTATAAAAGTGCTTCACCTTGTGATTAAAAAAAAAATGGGCCCATTAGAATGTTTTACCTTTCCACTGAAATATACATCGTCATCCTGCCAAGACCTGCGGAAAGAACTGTTCAAGAAGATCCAGGTTTCATCGAGAAACACCCAAAGATTTTTATTTTCTCCTAAATCTTAATTTTCCATAAAACCTTTTGAAAATTTCCTTCTCATGCGTTGCACATTTGATTTTTCCATTAAGCCTAAGTTACTTATAAATTTCATATTTTGCTTCTTATATTGTCAGCAACTGCCACTATGGGATCCTAAAAAATACATTCATAAATATATTTAATTCTTAAAATATTTGGCACATCTAAGGATGTATTTTTAGATTATGATACTCTTAAAACGAGTTATTTTACCTTTTGCAGGATCACTATTCTGATTTTTCAAAAAATATTTATTAGGTTATATTTTCTTACCTCCGACTCATCACAGCTCTGAAGTGGGTTTCGAAGCTTTTCCAAATTGGAAATACAGTAATCATTGTGATTTATACACTAAAAAATATCTATTCTAGTGTTTTTTCTTAAAACCAATAAAAATAAAAACTTAGTCCAAAATAAAATAAATTATGAAATATAAAAAATGTCAAATAGTCCACACAAAAAAAATAAAAACACTGCAGAGTAATCTCTAATCTCACTAATTACTTTAAAACTCGAAATACACACCCAAACACAAAAAAAATTTAATACAAAAATTGAAACGCCTTTAATCCATTACTGGGTGATTTACGCCAATCAGCTAATTTTGACGTTGAGTCTAGTAATTTTTGTTTTTGAACATGTAAGCCAACACAAAAATGTTAGCTTGGACAAACTATAGCTAACTAATTTTACACTTTCCCAATTTTTTATAAACACTCGACATGTTTCGAAAACACTGTTGCTTCTACGGAGTATAACAAAATGATACATTAAAAAATTAAAAGAATACAAGTTTAAACAGGTTTATGGATTGTATAAGTTATAATTAATTTTGTATATATGTTGGTTCCTATATGCCTATGAGATTGTTTTAAATGATATTTAGTAACTAGTAAAAATATTTACAAATTCTCTGAATTTGTGTATTTCAAAATCAAGTGTTAAGGTCATATTATAAAAGTGACGTTTCGTTACCGCTGTTGTTGTGGTTCCCGTTGGCAAGTTAAACTTCTGGCGTTTAATGTAACCATTTATAAACGCCGTCGTCGCAGTATTTAGTTGTCGTTCGACTTTGGGTGACAGCGAAACGGCAACACCAACGAAACGTCAAGTTTATAAATAGGCAATTATTAAAAAAGGAAGAAACAAATCGTTTTAAAAGAAAGACTACAATATTGTAGTGGAGCTCAAAGAGATAAACTAGAAGAGTTGGTCAAAGTTGATAAAAATCAACTTATTAATAAATTGCTTTAAAAAAAACCTGGCAAAGAGAAAATTTGGAAGCTATGACGAAATAATGAAATATAATAAAATGTAATACGTGTACCAATAATACTTTATAGACAACAGTATAACTAAATATAGAAGAGATATTTTGTACCGTGCGATCCATTATAAGTGGACCCCCGGTTTTGGCTTTTTTTATTTTAGAATTTATAAACCAAAAATTGTTCTTACCTGAATTTTTTTTTCATGGTGTCAACTACCAACGAGTAATCGCAAAATCATCAATTTTTTTAAATAGGATGACTAGTTTCCGTCTATATTTTTTCATAGTTTGAAAATTTTTGGAACAGACTCAGTAAAAATTGAGGCAGTTGAACGATTAGTTTTCAAGACATTCTCTCTCAAAAATTTTGAAAGAAAAAATGGGGCACCTTGTATATAAATATAAAAGTGAGTTACCTGTCTATAGTCCAAATTATACTCATTTGTAATGACGTCATTTTTGTTTATCTTTGTTTAGTATATTCCAAACAGCGGTGACAACAAATTTTTGAAAAAAATGGGTGTCTGATCATTATTCATTTTTTATATTTTTGGTTATGTAAAGTATCCGTCACTGTCAATCAAAAACATTGGTGTGTCAACTTGTTGTTATTTCGAAAAGCATAAAAAATGCCGAGAAAAAGATATAATAGGTATAATGAACAAACGCAGCGAATAATTTTAAATATATTGGCTTTTTTTCAACTGGAAAAGGAACAAGTCTGAAACGGAATCGCCCTTCAAACTGAGAATGTAATACAGCGAGTGGCAGATGCTACGAAATTGAGCCCAACGACGATAGCAAATATAAGGAAGAATGGGATAAAATTAGACCAGGATTACGCTTCCAATATGTCTTCCAAGCACCGCACCGCAAAAACCAAAATTACAACATATTTGAAAAATTTAATTCGGGACACAATTTATGCTATGTACGCCAGAAAAGAATATGTTACGTTGGCAACAATAAAACAAAAGTTTAGGGAAGAATTTGAATATTTTGAATTTTCCATCGACTCCTTAAGAAGATGGATTAAAAGTATAGGCTTCCGGTGGAAAAAATCTAATAATAGAAATTATTTAATGGACTTGCCAGATATTGTTCATAAAAGAATACATTTTTTAAGGGAGTATATCAAAAATAAAAATTTAGGTTCGGAAGGTTTTATTGAAGTTTTCATTGACGAGACGTGGATCTTTAGCAAGGGATCATTTCGTAGTAGCTGGCAAGATGATACCAAGCACTCGGATTCAAGAAAAACAGTGAAGGTAAAAATATGTTTTTTATTTTTTTAAGTAAAAACTGGTGCCTTGTAAATCTTCATAATTTCGTCTGTTACATATTTTTATCAGCTTATAAAAGTACAAAAAAATTAAAAAGTAGGTCCAATAGGATAGTTTGGGAGCTATGATGGCCCTTCAAAGACTCCTGGATCTCTCAAAAAATCGCAGCGAAGCAATGTAAGAAATATATGAAAAGTTTTATTTTCAACCATCCTCCCGAGTCCTACCGCCTGACGAGTCCTAGCAGTTTACGTTTGCAGGGCTTAATACTCGTGTTAGTTAAATTAGGTGAATTAGGTTAGGCTAGGTTGATTAGGTTTAGTTAGGTTAGACTTGTTTTGGTTAAAAAAAACGCGTTTGCAAGTAAAAAACGCAAACGGCTAGGAATCGTCAGGCGATGGGACTCTGGCGGATGGTTAGGAATAATTTCAGTGCAGCAATATATAGCATAGGAATGAAAAATATTAATTTGACGTATTTAGGGATTATTACAGATTTTGAAGCTCATAATATTGCTTCGCAGTGAATTTCTGGGAGACATTCTCCCGTGGCGTACCTCCCATTTCTCCCAAACAATCCAAATAATTTTTTATTTTTTTTGTTAAAAAAATTTAAAGGTTGGGCTTTATGAGGAATTTGACTGTAAGTACTATGTGCATGGAACATTACCTATTTCTGATGTTTAAGAAAAATTAAGTTAACTTATATTTTTTAAGGTCAACGTTATATTGTGGTCCACGCCGGAACCAAAGATGGCTTCATCAAGGGTGCGGATCTAATATTTAAAAGTGGATTAAAGACGGGGGATTATCATGACAATATGAACAGGAAAAACTTCGAAAACTGGTTTAAAACTCAGCTGGTTCCGAATCTTCCACCAAAGTCATTAATAATCATGGACAATGCAAGTTACCATTCTGGTTTATTAGAAGAAATCCCGAGAAAATCTTGGACAAAGCAGAGACTGATCGAATGGTTGAATAAAGAGAACATTAACTTTCCAGAAAAGGCCATGAAAGATCAAATATGGAATATTGCGCGCAAAAACTCCCCAATGAAAAAAAATACTACCTTTATGAATATGTTAAACCTTTAGGACACAAAATTTTGCGACTGCCACCATACCATTGCCAGTTTAATGCAATTGAAATGGTATGGTCGGAATGTAAACGAAAATACGATCAATATATTTCCAATCTTAAGGGGTCACCTTCAGAAGTTCTGGCTACATGGGAAAGGGTTATAAACGAAATTTCTATAGATCAATGGCAAAAATATGTAATTCATACAGAAAAGGTAATTCAAGCGGCTTGGGAGGCAATACG
Source organism: Listronotus oregonensis (assembly GCA_019359885.1). Taxonomy (NCBI): domain Eukaryota; kingdom Metazoa; phylum Arthropoda; class Insecta; order Coleoptera; family Curculionidae; genus Listronotus; species Listronotus oregonensis. The sequence goes on from JAHBCN010012971.1 coordinate 18,742, forward strand.
AGTGTGTGATGCCTCTGATATTCCGCCACTTGTAATTACGACTAACGCAGACGACGACGACGAAGACAATATCTCTGACTTTAGTTCGGACTCTGACAATACTGACGAGACTGATTGAGCTTTTGTGTGCTTGCAAATTTTATTTCATGATCGTCATTTAAGTATTTAATCCTATCGTTACAATTACATTAACTTGGCAATGCAATATGTTTGTTTTTTTGAGTTTGTATTTTTATTTTTGGATTTATATTTACATTTTGATGTGTTAACATATTCATCCAGGCAGTATTTTTTCATAAACAAGTAAATTAAATTATGAGTATTTGAAATTTTCCCTGAGGTTAAAATAATTTTATGCCATTCTTCCTATTATTCACAATTTTTGTAAGCTCAGTTTTGTACATCTACTGCTCGTTGTATTACATTCTCAATTTGAAGTGCGATTGCGCTTCAAACTTGTTCCTCTTCTAGTTGAAAAAAAGCCAATATATTTAAAATTATCTGCTGCGTTTGTTTATTATTCATGATTAATCATATTTATTGTTAATTGTTACTAAGTTTGTTAATAAATAAATACTACAAGATTATTTTTATTTTTTGAGATTGAAAGTGTATAGACGAATGTAAAAGTGATAATATACTGCTAATGGCCGGTTACACCAACAATTTTAAGGAACCATTAGGCTTCTTTCACACGGGGAGCTTCACGTCTCTCACTCCTGAGGGAGAGTAAGGCTCTTAGCACCAAAATGCAACGAGTCCAATGGAGCTTTCAAACGGAGAGCGGGAGCCGCCACGTATCGGGAGACGAGAGCCCTCACGTCTTCTGCATCTCGAGCCGGGAGTCGCGTCAGGCAGGTAGGGGCGAAAAGAGCTCTTGTATAGGAGCGAGAGACGTGAAGCTCCCCGTGTGAAAGAACCCTTAGCGTTATTTGTTCCTTAAATCTCCAATGTAGCCAATCAGATTGCTTGTTTGGCCATTTTAAGGAATACCTTGTGCTAAGGGTTCCTTAAACTTGTGGATAACAGACTATGAATTTCTGAACGCGATAGTAAATTTTCTAACCTAATATTGATTGACAAAAATGTCTAATTATTAATTTACGACATACGTTTTTTCTCACCTGGATAACGTAACTACAAATGAGTATAATTCCGACTATATCTGTCTAGATAAATTTTTGTTTAGACATACTTTTGTTAATAGTTGTCAGAAATTGAACTTTTATGTTATAAATCAATATCGGTCAAAATAGTCTATTCAGACGAAGAAAAACATTTTCGCGTCTTATGCTACGTTAGAAACAATTAACGAGAGGCTTTTACGCGCAAAAGATATCGGCAACTTTATCCTGGCAGAATTGTGCCATCAAAATCCACAATAAATAGAATATTAAGTCATAATATAAATGCCATCAAAAGATTGACTAGATTGCAGATTGTCCCTGTATTTTCATCTGCGTATACTATGTGATTTTTTTAATTTTTGAGAAGGAATATCTTAAAAACTAATCGCTTAAACATTCCATATTTCCATCGCTCTTAGACTTGGTCTGTCATGGGTTAAGCTGCAAAAAAAGCCCAGATCGTTCTTCTAGACTCAGCCAGATATATGACATTATCAAGAGAGTTCTGATTTCAACTAAAAATCCTTTTGTGTTAGAGCCTCTTGGACTTTGCAGAAGCGATGGAAAACGTGTAGATGAAATGACCTTAATTTCCTGGAAATATGGAAAACAATTACTTTGGGACGCTACTTGCAGCCATACACTTGCAAAATCCTATCTGGACAAAATTTCTAATTTAGTAGGTGCGGCTGCTCGTCTTGCCGAGAATAAAATACTACTAAATATAAAGAGCTTAAAGACCGCTTTATCTTCATTTCTTTTGCTGTTAAAACTCTTGGTCCTTTGGGTGATGAGGCTAAGGATTTTAAATATAAAATTTGCAAAAAAAAATCCATGCAAAAAATATCAAAGTTCCATTATTCAAAGAATCGGGATAGCGCAACGGGGCAATGTACTAGGTACAATCCAGGAAGACCTAGGACTCGATAGTTCTTTTACTTTTAAATATAGATTTAGTTATTTAGTTTATTCTAAAATATTGTTATTTTGTATTTATAACATTATATATTTTATAAATATAAATGCAAGATGTTAAATATATAAAAATCCTTTAACTGCCTCAATTTTATTGGGCCTATAAGAAAAAGTTTTAAACCATACAAAAATATGGAAGGAAACTAGCCATCCTATATAAAAAAAATGACTTTGCGATTACTTGTTGGTAGTTGACACCACAAAAAACAGGTCACTTTGAGCTGTCCCATTTAATGAAATTTTGGTTTAAAAAATCTAAAATAAAAAGGGCCAAAACCTGGAGGATGGGTCCTACCCAGTCGCAAAAATATCGAAAATGACATTCGAGAATTCGATGCGGGTATGTTTGGGACACCAAAATAAAGATCTCTACAAAAATCCAGCCTGGTCAGAATTTTTTTTTAAGTCAAAATGTTCATTTATTGGGCTAATAAAGGTTAATGTGTCCCACTCGAGTAGCAGATTTGCTCTAATCAGGACTAAGATCTACTTTATATATTAGGAAAATATTTACGAAATCTCTACTAATACAATATTTAAGTAATGTTTTATAATTATTTGTGAAAACAAGCTCGTTACTTACAGTAAATGTGCAGCTTTTAATTTGTGCGATGAAATTTAAAGTGCTCAATTTTCTGCCACTTTACAGAACTAATTGGTTTGTTTTATTCGGTTTCAGGTAATTTCCAGGGAACGAGGACAGCCAGAAAAATACACATGTGTAAGTTGTTTAAATAAATTGCAAAAACAATTTTAGTTTTGGGTTGTTAAGTGTGAGTATTTTAGGTTCCAATTTGCGTAGAGAACGTACTTTCCCACAAAATTATCGCACCATCTATAATTGTTATTTATGTGCCTATTTACAGATATTTCTGTTATTTATATTATTAAATCAAGGATTAGGATATATAAGAATACTGAAAAACCAATAAAGAAACATTGCTTTATTAGTAACATTTTTAATATTCGTGGTAAAGAAAAAGCAATATATTTTGTTCTTTTTTTCACTTTTTAAGTTTACGTTCTTCATTTTTCACTTCCATGGTGAACCAAGATATGACTGGTAGATAGCCTATTGAGAGCTCCAACCTAAGCTTTTTCGTTATTTAAATCGGCTTTGAACCCCTTTCTGACTCTTAAGCCCTTAAGTTGGTATACTAGCCTAGAAGAAGAATTTCGGGCCTTTTTTGACGGTCGATAAAAAAACAATTAATATTACGGCAATCCATTTTTTTTAAGAATTCACAAAAAAATATATTTCACAAATTACACGCTGTTCAAGTAGAGGGGGAAAAAAGAGCGTGACCATCTTGTCATGATTCCCGCTCTTGTGGTCATTTGAAAAATAAAAAAATGATGATTCTTCATCAGTACAAATCTCCATAATGACAAATAACCAAAAAAAAAAAAAAAAAAAACTTACAAAATAGTAGTTTCTCAAAAAAAAGAGATAGGTTTTTTCCGGTTATTGTTTAAATTTTTCAAAATTTTGAAAATAGTAAAAATTAAAAAAATATATTTTTTGTTGGTTCCTGCCATGGAAGGATATATAAAGAAAATTCATGATAACTTTCAAAAAAGTCGGTCAATTAGATCTTGAGAATTTGTGACAAACATTCAGAAAAAAGTAGTATCGAGAAAAACGCGTTTAAAATTTTAACTTTCGATTCCAGCTTTTTTACGCCGAACAATAACTTTAGCTATAACATTAAAAATAATTCGAATTTTGACAAATCCTATTTAGGAGATATTCTTGGTTATCTAAAATATTAAAATATGAAAAAAAAACCGATTTTTTTCAACTTTTTAGACTAGAATACACCCTTAATTCGTGAATTGCAATATTCATGTCTTTCAAATAACAAATAACGACTGGACCAAAATTTGATGATGATTTGATTTGTGATGTACTTGGTTTTTATTTTAGTAAAATGCATGGTATGGCTATACCTATTTTTTTTCTTTTGAATCATTAATATATATATATATATATATATATATATATATATATATATATATATATATATATATATATATATATATAAATAAATAAATAAATAAATTAAAAATCCGGGGTTATCCATTCACTTGGAGGCCTCTAATTTTAAACCAACCAATTAGTAGTATATCTAATATATATATATATATATATATATATATATATATATATATATATATATATATATATATATATATATATATATATATATATGACCAAACTAAATTGCAAGCGACCAGTTTGTAGATTCTAAAAATGTCGTACACTTCTCGTCTTATAAATAATCCATAGGTTCTTGGCTTTTGCCAAAAATCATCTGTAACACCATATGCAACTCCAAGAACTTAATTTTAATAATTTGATCAACCTGTGCGACACAACATTCACATTTGGTAATAAAGGACTTGTCTTTCTATGTATGGACCCTCTCCTTTTAATGATTAATGTTTATTTTATGACACGTAATTTCGATATAAATTCGATAAATCGTCTTTATTAGATCTGGTCTTTTTGGTTACTTGATAACAAGAGTTATTCAAAAATGACCCAGAATTTTATTCTCAAAACCAAACGTAAACAAAAAAAAATTGTATAGACCGGATAAAATAGTCAAGCACTATAGAGACAGCCAAAACCCCAGAATCAATGAGATCGAGTCTAAAATGGCGCCACTACTTAACACCGAAAAAAAAAACAAAGTTGTGCTTTCAGCTAGTAAAGTTATGGCCACAGTTTTTTGGGGATAGCAATGATGTTCTCTTTACTAGGAGAATGCTTGCTCACTTGAAAGTAAAAATTACGTTTCTTTCAAAAAGGACAAACTGTTCAGTGGAGGGATCACCTCATACTTCCTAATTGATTATGATTACAAATAACCTTAAAATTGCATTGGGAGGTTCTTTTACATACCTACATCTTTTATTATTATGTGATTTCCATCGAGGCAATTTAAAATTTTAACATTTCCCGCTTTACAGAACTAATTGGTAATTGGTTCCACAACGATAGCAAAACTGTATAGACTTAGAGGGTAAATACTTGGGTAAGGAATATAAAATTAATATATTTATTATAGTTTAAAAAATTGTCTGTAAAGTATTTTTGTTTAAATTTTTGCATCATACTATACAATTCCGTATTAAATCTCGATGAACTTGAAATAATTTGATTAACCTGTGCGACATAAGTTTCCCATTTGGAGGTTTTAAATTTGGCATCCCAAGCGTGGACACTCTCCCTTTTCCTGAGCAAGATTCGTTTTATGGCACATAATTCTGTTATAAATGTCGTTGAATCGTCCCTATCGAATCTGGCATTTTTGGTAAATTGATTATTTAGGAATTTAAGTAAAGCTAATAATTATATAGTTTACTGAATTAGGTATTTAACTACAGATGCATGTTTAGCAATTTTTCCTTGATCCTACCGTTAAGCTGACAATAGGTCACTTGTAATAAAACCTTTTAATTATAGACAGTAAAATATGTTTTGGAGTAATGCAACCAAGAGTGAAAACTAACTCTAAACAATTTTATTTCATCGAAATAAAAAAAACATTTTTTTATCTTAGGACAGTCCATAAAGGCTAAAAGTCCTAATGTACCGTGGGTATCTTAAGTGAAGTAAGGGATAGTTTACTGATACGAGACCTAAAGACTTGAGATTTGAAGAAAAAGGAAAGGTATCTACAGATGGGACAGCCTTGAAACACTCTAGAAATGAAGGAACGAACAAAGTGAGAAGTTCGGGGCACTCTAGATGAAAAATTAAAATTTAATTTTAAATTAAAATTTTGAAAAAACTTGATTTAAAATATGGTGAACTTGGATTTCAATGATCTTTAAAAAAAGAAAAAAAAAAACAAATATTTTAAAAATATGCAAAAAAATTTATTAAAAAGACAACCCCCCAAAATTTTTTAATGTCGAAAAGATATTTTCGAAAAGAAAGTTTTTTTTCATCAAAAATTTTTAATATTTTTCGTTTTTTTTAATAGGGTTAAAAAAAGGGGTTAAAAAAACCATAAAAAACTTACAAATATTCCAATAAATGGGTTCAGGTCTCCTTTTTTTCAATTTTTGGGTTTCAAACCCGAAAAGGGGGTTTTTAAGGGCTAAAAGTAAAAAAAAAATAATATAAAATGAACAGACAACCAAGCTGAATAAACTTGGCACAATATTTGATTTAGATTTGAGCTCAATTCTGAAAAAATTTCATATTTAAATTTTAAAGAGTCAAATTAAAAAAAAAAAATTTAAAAAGAACTTTACTTTAAATTTGAAAAAATTTTGACAATTGTAAAATTTTACGGGTATCATTTTCAAAGGGGGTATTGTCCTTGTCATTAAATTTCTCGTCTTGGAACATAAATATTCGTTTTACCATTTAAAAAGTATCGATTAAAAATCTTAACCAGCTTACCAGCTTATCAAAACCCTATTTTTTTAAGGGGTTTTTTCAGTAAAATAAACCAGAAAAGCTGACTGTAATTAGTTCTTAGTCAAATTTGTTTGTACTCAATTCTTTAATTATTACAGTTCAAAATACGGCGTGGCGACAAAGCAGTACACATGGGAAAATTAGTTCTTATTTGAAAGGGAAAATTTTACTTATCGATGTACCCGATTTTGATGATTTTTTCAAACAGGGTTTTTTTGGAGTGATCAAGAATTAAAATTATTTTTTTTTAAACCCTTTTTTTA
>JAHBCN010012972.1:0-25380 GCA_019359885.1 Listronotus oregonensis
TTTCTTCATACTTCTTTTCTTCTGGAAGTTTGGGAAGACAGAGACTGTGGATTAATCTATAGGCTTCTTCATCGCAAGCGTTTAGGAGTATTGCTCTTTTTATGTCTTTATCATCTATTTTATTTGCTATAAAATATTGTTCTAGACGGGCTTTAAAAATACTCCAATCGGAATCTTGAAGGCAAAATTCTCTTACGTTTCCAATCATCGTAGCAGACGCCATTTGCTTCACTGCACGTGCACGAGCCACTTTTTAAAAAAAACTATCGAAAAACAATAATCGCACTACTTTTAACCGTTGTGAGTCCGTTAATTTGAAAATTTAAATACCTCGTCGCCACTTGTGGTGTATTGGGGGTGAGGTTCGACAATTAATTAAGACTTCAACTGTACTTGAGGTTTTATTCTTTATGTTATAACTGTACATAAGTGAACACTTAATCTACCCTTACAATACTGAACTTTTAAGTTCAAAGGTACTCCTTAAATACACAGGTCAGAGTGTACCGCGCACCTTACACTGTTGTCACGTCTGACCATAAGTCTAAGTACACTACAATAATATTGATCAATAAAGTGTCAGTTTCAATTTTGCAGAGAGGATAGATCTCCAGTTCTAATCGCGTCTGCTTTGGTCATTAATAAAAAAAAAAGGCATAAGAACAATGTGGACAAAAATATGGTTAAACAAAAATATTAAATAAAAAATAGACGTATGAGTCATGTATAGAAAATAACTTCGAGGACTCAACTGTGAACCAGATGACTACATTTTTTTTAGAAGAGATAAACAGCTGTTTTAACACCTAGTAAAAATGGTGTCATTTTTAATAAATCAAGATACCATCATTATGAGAAACCTTAAGATTTCAGGCAACAGCTTGAAATATTTAAAATTTTCATTTTACGTGACTGCAACAACCAGAAGTGGAATAGTTGAAGAGACCTGTGCTGCATTATGTTTAAGTCTCAATAACTTAAATGACTTTAAAAATACTGATAATATAGTAGAAGAAATAGAAACAACCCCTATCGCGTGTTGAGAATTACTGACGTTTTATTGCACCATATTGCAATAAACCCCTAACACGTGTCGATAATATTGACACTGCCTCGATATAATAACAGGCCTTCAATAAAAATTGAAGTGATTTAATTTTTTTCGATATTATTGTTTCAATGTACTCCTTACACTTTCATTATATTGATCAGTATCGATTCGCCGGAAGTGCTAGTGGATGAATATTTCCGGAAATTTTTGTCGTTGCCATGGAGATGATTGTAAATAAAAGCTTCTGATTGGTTGGAAAGAGTAGGTTCAAAATTTTCAATAAAACAATTTTTCTTTATTTATGTTCAGCAAAACATAATCTAGGTTTTATAATTTTCAAAAAAAAAAATTAAAAAAAAACGAAGGCCTTGCCGACTCATATTTGTGTAGACTTTTAAGTTTATTTTTGGACCCTGAATACTTACCTGAAGTATTGACATATATATATATATATATATATATATATATATATATATATATATATATATATATATATATATATATATATATATATATATTTTATTTTTTTTGGTGGGGGATGAAGTTAAGCAGTCTTATTAGATGTAAAACGACGTCAATGTAAATTCCGTACGGCAGCAGGAGTCACGTTAGTCGGTTTTTGTTGGTTGTTTTTCGTTTGGTGTATTTCTTCAAGATGGACGAAAATCAAGCAGGCCTATTGGGTGTGAAATGGCGAAGATTGAAGTAAGGAATAAAAATACAATGACAGAAGACGAATTGTTAGTTCTTTTTTTTTTTTTGTTAAGTTAATGCAAATATAAATCCGTAAACTATAGATTATGATTTAAACAACGTAGTTTTTTTGTTAAAAAAATTATAAAGATGGTATTCCACAAGAATATGCGAGGAGCGCATATGTACGTCCTAAGAAAAATAATAAAAAATGCAAAAAAATATTTTTTCTGTATAAAATCAGTTAAAAGAAAAGGTATTTTTAAAACAAGTTTTTGTTTTTTGTTTCTCAAAGTTTCCACTCAGATGCATATATTGATCAATATCGATATTTAAACAATAATATTGACCGTGTATTAAGGTACATTTTGTAACAGTAAAAAAATCGCTTAGGTTCATCTTGTAACAGTAAAAAAATCGCTTTTTGGGTTTTTTGCATACCTTTATATTTTGGAGTTCCTAGATTACACAAAACATGATTTTTACATTTTATTTATTTGTAAGGACCTTTTTCAGAATTTTTTTTTATTTGACCTCAATTAGTCACTTGAAAATAGGGACTTAGCAAAAAAATGAATTAACTCGTAAAAATTCTTGTACCGATTTATTACGACTTTCAACGTGGATTATTAAGACAGGAGTGCATTGATCAACTTTTAGCCATAAAGTCGTATTCTTTGCCACTGAAAATCCTTAAATTATGAATTTAATTGTGCGGTCGTCTACGCCGTTTAATTACCGATAAGGGTCATAAAGGTCGTCCAAAATCAGCTGTTGTGTTGGAAAACATTGTTGCGGTGCATAAACTACAAAACAAGATCGCATATATAAAATATTGCATAATCACTTGCCCTGAATAATTTGTTTTTGTTGGATCCCACATAATCTAAAACAAGCTCAAATAGATGAATGTGTCGACTGGTACAAACAAATGATTAAGAAATGCAATGTTGACTGTATAGTTGTTTCAAGATCTACCAAATTCAATAAAAGTTGTTTTCACTTGAAGCATCTTGAAATAAATAGCCGCTTGTTTTTTTTTTTTTTGGAAAAACCCATCGTGTGCAACAGCACCTTCAGAGAAAAGAAGAAGGGTTAATTCTAAATGGCAACAACCCTTTGTGTGCTCAAAGTATTCGGTGAAATAAGAAAAAGAGACAAGTGCCGCGGATCATACGGTAAAGACATGAATAGGATAAAGCTTACTATTTCACAGCTCCACAAAAAAAAATCCCCACTCGGATTTGACATACTTACTTGGGGTCGTTGAAACGAATCCAAGCTTAGAATTGCGCCATCACGTCAGATTTTTTTTTAATTGCGAAAACCTTGAATTAAGGTTTGAGGTATGACCTAATCAATAGAAAATTCGGAAAAATTCATACAGCGACTTTTAAAGCTGCTTAATAGGACAAAAGAGCTACGAATGTGACTAGTGTGACCCTAACCTGAAATTCAGGTCTTCGATATGATTTAAAGATGAGATATCGTCAAAAATTCTGAAAAAATACTCACGGGATGTTTTTGACATCCTGGACCAAATAAAAGTGCAAGGAATGTGATTTGTGTGATCCTTACCCCGTATTGAAGTTTTAGGTGTCACTAAATAAATCGAATAACCTCAAAAAATATGAATAAATCATTAACAGGGTTCTAAATTTCAGCTAAGATCCCAGATGTCCACTAACCATTGTGGAGTTTCTTTGAGGTGATTGGAACTGTGATTTTTTGGGTCAAATTCATTTATCTCCATTAGCCCTTTTATGATAACACACTTGCTTATTCTCAAAAGATCTGCGGAGTAAACACCGTTTTGGTTTTTTTCCGTAGAGAGATACTCCGTAGAGTTACGGAGAAAACACAAGTAATAAAGTTGTTAAACAGATTTCATCTAGATAACTTTGTTTAAGTTGTTTTAAAAAAAAACATTTATGTATATTTGTATTAGTTTTAATTTTTGACGATCTACAGCGTATAAGTAAATGGAAAAAATAAATTTTTTTTATTTTTACTCTAAAGCCGTGTATTCACTTCGTGAGGCAACTTTGCTAATTTGGTCACGCGGCACACACTTATCTATATTTATATTCGAACTGATTAAACCCCGTGTGAGGCAACTCGAGCCATCTCGTATCATATGGCAGCTTTAATAACGAGGCTCATTAAATTTAAAATAATAAATTACAGCAAGCGTCCAATCAGTCGGAAATATATTTTTTCTTATTTTCTATCTAACTCTTGTTATTAAAAAAAACGATTTTGCTTGAGAATATATTAATAACTCATTTTTTTATTGAGCTAAGAAAAACATTCATTCCTTTTAAAATATAAACTCGCCTAAAAGACACATCAGTAGTTCAAATATTTGACGTAAAATATTAATATAGAGAACCTGTGTTAGCTTGTGATTATGCACTAGCGCTCATGGTGGCAAACTTTAGCATTTAGTATGTGAGAGAATTTAAATTTTATACTGATCGCTATTGTAAATATAAATAATGGGTCTTAAAAAATTAATGTCCCAGATTTACGGCTCTCTGATAAAAAAGGTGAAAAATTATTTCTGAGTAAATGTTGAAGAATGAATTTTTGGAAGTACTAGTTTAATAAAAGCTCAAGCTATGTGTCAAACTAGTATTAAACAACATTTTAATGGTTTACTTGATGTAAGTTTTAAATTAATTATTATTCTTGTTAACCATTAAAAATAAAAAAAAAAAACGATAAAAGTAGCCAACTTTAAAAATTAATCTCTCGATTATTACAAATCCTAAAGACTTTTAACAAAATCATTTTAAAGTACATGATAACGGTTTTGTTTTCTGTAAAGCAATACCTATACCTTTATTCACGTGGAAAAAAATTATGAGGAAAAAATGCGTTTTTATGTTTTTTTTTCTTTATTTTTTTAATATATTCTAATAATTTATTTTTGCTTTTAGAATGGGACATTTCAATGGGACAGTTAATTTTAAACAACTTTTATGTAAACCTCTATTTACAAAAAGTGCCAAAAATTCGACTTAAAATTAAAAAATTAAAATTGGAGAAAAGCACCTTTATCTTAAATGCACTTTTTAAATGGTAGCCCTCCGCATTTTTTAATGTTTTAGAGTCAATTAAACATTAAAAATAGTAAAAAAAATATCGTTGCAATTCATTTTACTCATTTTTTTTACATAGTCAATAAATAACCTAACAAATTGATGAAATTTTGTTAAATTCTAAAAATTATATATCTGTCAAATTTTAATGAAACTACATCAAGCAAGCTCATTTTAAAAATTGCATCGGAAAAAAGTTGGAGATCTAACAAATAATATTAAAATTAAGATTTTAAAAAATATGTTAATTTGTTTTTGCATTTATTTACACTTCGATAGGAAATGCAATTCTTTATATTTTCTCTAAAAACGCAGAACGAATAATATTTCATATTTGACTTAATTTTACTGTAAGTATTACAACACAACAACCTGTGTTACCAGATCTTGGTTTGTTTTTACCCTTGTTTCCATTCATAATCACTTAATTATAACTTTCTTATTAATATTTTCTGTTTCAAGGACTTATTGTAATATATTTATGTATGTATTAAATTTGTAAAGATTACAAAGAAATAATTAATAAAAAAATTGGTTTGTTTTTACCCTTGTTTCCATTCATAATCACTTAATTATAACTTTCTTATTAATATTTACTGTTTCAATGACTTATTGTAATATATTTATGTATGTATTAAATTTGTAAAGATTACAAAGAAATAATTAATAAAAAAAAATTGGTTTGTTTTTACCCTTGTTTCCATTCATAATCACTTAATTATAACTTTCTTATTAATATTTACTGTTTCAATGACTTATTGTAACATATTTATGTATGTATTAAATTTGTAAAGATTACAAAGAAATAATTAATAAAAAAAAATTGGTTTGTTTTTACCCTTGTTTCCATTCATAATCACTTAATTATAACTTTCTTATTAATATTTACTGTTTCAATGACTTATTGTAATATATTTATGTATGTATTAAATTTGTAAAGATTACAAAGAAATAATTAATAAAAAAAAATACATGATTCGTAAGTCAGTATTGAAATGTATGTTTACCAACAGCTCGTCCTCAGGTACAAACTTACAAAACTAACGAGAGAGGCGCCACTAGTGTTTACGCAGGTTCTCTATAGCCAAAGAGCAAGATAACTTTTATTATAGAGATGTGTCAGGTTAATAATTTTTGAAATAAGTGGGTTAGATGCAGAAAAGTACAAGTGCCAAAAGTTTTTTTTACAGCTAGTAATTTCATATCTAATTTTTAATTTAATTTTTTAAAATAAACTACTTGTATTGCTTTGCGTCTAATCCTCTTAACTATACTTATAAGTTTTTGTGTTATCTTAGATCATGTAACTTAAAAATAAAGCGCCAGCTATATAAAAATTTCTTTTTTTATTGATTGTCGCCGTAGATTATTTATTCCTTTTTAAATTATTCTACTTCTGCCCTTAAATGATTGAAATATTGAATACGATATCGAAATATGAAATATTTCGCAAATTTAATATTACTTTTCGCAATTTTGCCAACTGCTACATATTTTCTTTTAAAATAAAAATGGCACTAAAGCTCTTTTGATAAATTTTATTGAAGGCTGTCACTTAGTATAATTTAAAAAGTAAATATGTTTCTTATATATTTGGTTCGTATTTGTTGTCAAGTTCAGAAAAATATTATTGGCTTAGTTGTAAAATTATATTCACAAAATATTAAAACGTTTTGCTTTGCGGCAAAAATATTAGCGATGATATATTTCAAGAATAAACCTTTTTATTAAAAGTTACCTAAAATTAGAGCCTTATTTTTAAATTATTAAAACCGAATTAGATACGGGGTAGGTTAAAATTTGGGAAAGTTGTTTAACCGCATAAAATTTTGCGAATTTATTATTTTTGAATTTTAAATAAGAGCCAATTTTTTATCTTTACATTTGCACTACAAAGAGCGAAATACCGATTGAACCCACTTGGTTGAGTGCCTACCCCGTGGTCTTCGTTACAGCGTAGTGGTATAGCGGTTCTTTACTCGCCCGCAAATTGCGATGGATGGATGGAAAAATGAATTTTTTTAGTGCTGTTTTGTGCTGTTTTTGTACTATTTTGCGCCGTTTACAGAAACTTTTTTATGCATTTTTTCCTGACATATAAAATAAACAAAATAGGGCTAGTTTTTCGTACCTACTTAGCACTGCCATTTTGCCCCACAAATAAAGAAAGTACCGTGCTCTGTTGTGCTCAACTTGTTTTATCATGTGCCGTTAATAGAAAAAAAAACTAATAAGTAGATTTTTTTTTTACTAAAAAAAATATTTTTTCAACTAAGTTAGCACTGTAATTTTGCATAGTAGCGAATTAAACTGTTGTGCTGTGTTGTGCTCAACTTGTTGTGCTGTTAATAAAAATTCTGAAAATTATTAGAAACTTTGCCGCTTTGCACTATATTAAATTAAACCGTTGTGCTGCGTATTGCTATCCTGTACTATAAATAAAAATTTGGAATTATTTTTAGAAGGGGTTATAAAAGGACACTTGGCTATTGATTTTTAACCGAATGTTCGGTGTATTGTTTAAAACAGATTTATAGATATTTTAAGCTAAAAATTTAATGGCCTATTTAAAGTAGTGTTAAAAAGGTTAAATGTACTAGTTGGCTAAAGAATTGTCTATGCATTTAAAAATGAAAAAAATTGTCTTACTCCCACATAGAGGTTTTTAGATGTTTATCCCATTTTTCCCCAGTTCTGTCAATGATGTCCAAGTACCGGAACATGTCACCTTTTAGACAACGCGGTGGTGCCACCCCCGATATTATTTATAAAATTGACAATATTGCCCTCTCCCCATTAACCTCTGGGTAATGTCACTTAGACGAGACTTAGAGTTTAACGTGGAATCAGAACCACATACAACAACACGTGGTCTTCGCCTATGGTCACCAATCAGAGTACTAACCATGACCGGCTGTGCCTAACTTTGCTGATCTAACGAGAAGCGGTATATTAACGCCATTTTTTGGTTGTAGGTTTATAATAGTTAAGTTTGAATATTCAATTTTGGAGAAAAGTGGAACGAGCAGATTTGTATTTACGTGGTCTCGGAGCAGATCATCTGTTGCGAGGCCACGTGACATGAAAATCAGCTCACTCCGTTCTTATCCACCAGTTAACATTTGAACTTAGCCACATAAGTTTTTCTGGTCCGTTTACTTAATTTAGTAAAAATGTAACTTGGTTTTAACAAATACTGTTTTTGAAGTAGATAGAAAAAATAAAAAGCAACAGTTAAAAGAAAGTTAGTTCTCACCAATATAATATTTTAAACTCTTGTAACATAAATAAAATCTGTAGGTTCCACAACTCTCCAAAATACTATATAATGTAAGTTTTCACGTGATAAATGTATTCGGGTTATATTTAGATTACTATGTCTTCAGCCACTAAAACTTTTTAAACTTCTCTTAGCCTCTAGGGATACCTGATATCGACAAAAGACATAAAATATCAAATGTCTTTTAACTTTTAAATTACTTTATGCTAGTTTACAAACTGCCAAACTTTTATTTTTCAAGAAAGATTTTTACAAATACTTACAGGATAAATATCATGGAAATGTGTCACTTATTCACTTTCTTTTAATAGGTTTAGACAACTTTATTTAAACTTTGTTCTGCTTCATTTAAAAGTTTAAAACTTTTTTCTGAAGCACAAAGACCTTCTAATACTTAAACATAAAATGAATGAATATAATTATTCTTTTGTTAAAGAAATGTAAAGGTCGCTAATTCTACGAGGGTAGAAGGATATTTGAAGATTTTTGTATGCTTATTTTATGGATTTATTTTTATCACAAGCAGTAAAGTTAGGCTAATACAATTTATTGAGATTTAGTGTGATTCCGGTAAGGCCTTTATTTAAGCAGCAACCTATGGATAAAACGCTTTCTGGGTGATAGCTAAAAACAGATAGCGTAGTACCCAACAACTAGCCCAATCAAATTGTCATTTAAAATAGGGCCCAAGTAAGCATGAAATAGGCTATTTAGTTTTATTGCTTTTATTAGTTTATTAGGGTACTAATAACAGTAATCTGTGGTTTCCCAGCAAAGTTTTTGATGGGAGAACTTCTGACTGTCCAAAAACCACGATCTTATGGTGTGAGGGGACAAAAATCATAACTCTGATTACACCAAATGCAATTTAAAAGAAAAAATAGGTTGTTATCCACAGCCCGTCGCTTATACTTTCTAAGGGAGATTTTTAAAGTTGTGGTGCAACGATTGGGGTATACAGTGTGTCCCTAAAATAACCTATATATTCATTCAAAATTCGGGTGTTTTTTTTTTGAAAAAAACGCTTGGATCCGTCGATTTTTTACTTTGGTTGGGGTTTTTGGCATGATAATTTCATGTATACAGTGTGGCCGAAATACAACAGAGCTTACTTAATTTTTTAAAATTGAAAAATAAAAAATATCAATATAAGAAAATAAATTTTAATATAAAACTACTTAACATAAAAACCAATTCTTAAAATTAGCACTAGCTTGCAAAACAAAACAAAATAAATAATCAAAAATAAATCATGAATAAAATTTTAGGCTAATTATTCTAAATCAAAACTACTTAATTCTTCAATTAAATTTAAGCTACTAAAAACCTTTATAAGCCCACCAAACCAACAATGTACTGTCAAACTACTGGAGCAATCAAGGGTACACCTTAAAACTCTAGTGATACTGTATAGTCTGACAACCGTATCTGTGAATGTGCGGCGTCGGTAAGGGGAAGGAATTTGTAAACCAAACATGGCGTACTTCGTTCATAAAAAGCACAGCGGCGTGCGGATTTTCCAAAAGTTGAAAATGAAATAATGTGTACAGTATACATTTATGTTTTATTTAAAATATTTTTTAAATGTATGGTTGTCACCAAAAATAAAGGCATTTAAAGACCATCAGTAACAATTTCACAAAATATTTTATGGAAAGTTAAAAATGCAGAAAAACATCATCATCTAATCGGTTTTTTTATTTGTTTACCTCTAAGATAGAAGGTATGTTTAATTTTTGGTAATAATTCAAAATGAGGAAACGACCTTCTACGTTCCCTGTAGTATTATCATTGCAATTTTTGATAAATGACAAAGAAATTTATAAAATAAAACTTACTAAGTAAGCATTACTATTGCTATAATGTTAAATCATTATCTACCCATGTCTCGTCCAAATAATCATGTCCAAATTTCATGTATATATTTGTACCTCCAATGTAATATATTAGGAAGCTCCATTAATTTTTTTTTATTTTGAAATTTACGCCAAAAAAACCGTTTGATATTAGTAACGTCCTAAGTGTTTCCCTAGAATATGAAAAATTTAAATCTTCTCGCAATTTTTGCAACAATTTTCTACTTGTCGGGACAACTTTCAATTTAAGATAAAACCTATTTATCATATGTCTTATCATTTGAAAATCAAAATTTTTATTCTTCTCGACAAGAGAAAGACGCCGTCGTTTTTTTTAGGACTGGATAACATTTGATTGGGGTTATTTTCCAACCGTTCCTTATCTTCTTTATTAATTTTTCGTACAGTTGATACAGCAACTCCGGTGTAAAGAGATACCCGATCAAGCTTACGTTTAAGTGGCAATTTTAAAGAATTGCTTGCGGCTTCTTCATCGCAAACACTATTAACAAAATAAAACAAAAATAAAATGTATATTTAAAAGTAGCATTTATTTAATTTATGAAAAGCTGTATGCTTTATTCTGTGTATTACAGTGTTAGTTCTGAAATAAAAGCGTATTTCTCAGTCTTTATATAGTGACAAGCGGGTTGCCTAATCATCGAGACTTGCTCGCTTTCTTTGTTACTTGCTAACAGCTTAATGAAAACAATACTTTTTTCATATTTTTGACGTAAAAAATGGTATAAAGACGAATAAAGACCCTCTTCGTAAAAAATGTTGCAAACAGATGACTTGCCAACTTTAGTTGCCGCTACATATTATAAAGCTTTCTTTTTCGTATATTTAATGTTTAAACCCAATAGAAAAAACATGATTGCTGTTTTATAAGATTATTACTTACCTATAAACATTTGCTATTACTTCTTTTGTTTGTCCATGTAGTGTCTTTCCGCAAGTAAATTTGTTCATTTTAAAACAATAGTAATACTATTGAAAAGGCTAGCTAAATGGGGATCGGATGTTAACAAAAGCGTTTTAATTATATCAGTATTCGCAGATATTCTAGAATACTTATGGGCATTATTTAATCGAATTTTTCGACATTCTTTATGTCTTGCTGACCAACTGGTAAGTAAACAAATTCTATTATATCACCCCCGTGAACTAATATCTTATGGACTGTACTGGGCATATAGTACCAATTATACAATTATAAATATAATGTTCTTGTCTAATCTAATAAAAATTTAAATTCATTTGTATTAATTTAATAGCCAGATGCTATGATTTTTAAAATAAAACCAACATTTCCAATTAATTCACAATTTACTCCTGTGATTTCTGCACTTATTTGTGGGTTATGGAAAAAACGCCTAGCAGTATTTCCATCATTTGTGGGGCCATACCAAGGCTTAGGTTTATCAATTAGACCCATTCTAGATTAAAATTCACTTTGGATTCCTTTTTTGTTGTTTTAAAAGATTTTTTTATTTTCTTCGCCTTTGACTTGCCAACTTTTAATTTCTAATCGATATGATTGTGCAGCAGGCACTCAAAAAACGTATTCAACAATGTAAACTTGACAAACCAATATATTTGAAACACTATATTTAAAACACTTTCATCAAACATGGTAAATAGCATTTCGTATGAGATTTTTACAGAATTACCTTTACAGACAAGCTCATAAAGTTTTAATGCGTTTATTGATAATAATATTTATTTTTTAAATACAAACTTTATTGGCTTTTTTAAGGGCAACCATTTTTAACCCTAATCAATTTTATGATTCTTATAATACTTCGGACGAGTTATAAAGAAATATAAAGGAGAATAAATAGGAGGATTTGGCGATTTTTTGCAATGTCGGCAAAAATAGACAATTTTTGACGGGCTGTAGCTCGCTTTCTGTTTGAGATAGACGAGATTTTAGTAAATAAAAATTGTAGGAAATTTAATGCTCTTTAAAAAAGTACGGACTGAAAAATTGATAGGACTATTAGTTTCCAAAATATATTGAAAAAACCGAAAAAAAGTTCAAAAAATGTGTGGTTGTTGGGCTTCAAAAGTTCTCTCATCAAAATTTTGGTGGGAAACCACAGATTACTGTTATTAGCATCCTAATAGGCCAATTAAAACAATAAAACTAAATAGCCTATTTCATGCTTACTACAATGTACTATTTGATTGGGCTAAACGTGTGTTACGATAAGCTTTATTTAAAACTAACAGGATAATGCTTCTTAAGTATTTCAAGTTTTGTATTTTGTACCTTTTATAGATGAAAATATTGTTTTTAGCATTTTGGGCTACTATAATAACCAGTGCCAGTATTTATTTTTATAATAATTACCTGTATGTTACAAATTAAATTACGAAACAAAAGGTATAATATGAAATATTTTACGAAAATATTTAAGCACTTTTCATGAGCCAGACTCCATGTTTAAAGCCAGTTTTTATCGTAACAAAACCGTGTAAGTCCAAGATGTTGAAAATATTTAAAATAACAGCACATGTGCAGCTTACAAGCTGTCTGTCGGTCTAGTACTAAAATAAGAGTCAACTTTTTAACCAGTGTTGTAAAAATAATATAATTATTATTATAAATATAACATAGGTTTGTAGATTTGTTAGATTGCTAGAATTGGTAATTTTTATTTAATAATTTATTAAAAAGTAACACAGAAAGGGGAAGGGGGAAAAACCAAAACGTTTTACTTTGTTTACTTCTTCCTTCCTAGAGAATTTAGACTATAGAACCTGCGGCCTTTTACTTGTTTCTTAAAACCTTTAAATTTAAATCACTTGCCTTACATAAGACACCCGCAATACGTAATTAGTTTTGGTCCGTTTAAAAAGATAAAAAATTTATACAAATAACTCTACTGTAGTTTTTTTAAATCTTTTGATGACTATTGTTAAAGTTCTTAAACATTTAAATTTTTTCAGTATTTTTCGAGTATTTTTTATACGTCCAGTCAAAAAGTAACTATTTTTCCTTTATTTTTTTGTTTTCTGATTGTTTTTTTTTGTAAGGGACTTTTAAAACATTGGATCCCAAAAGCGAACAAAAATCCTTGGAAAATTAAAGTGTTGAGGAATATTTGAAAACTTGTTAAGATAAGACAGCCGTCGTTTTATAAATGTTTTTATAAAGTAAATAATGGAAAATCGAAACTCCATGAGAGAAGATTTTAACAAAAAACAAAAACAGGTTCAAAATCAACAAAAGAAGTTATTAGAAAAAAGATGAAACGAAGTCTAGATTTTATAAAACAAAATATAAAACAAAAAATATAGCCCGGTAAAAAAAATAGGAAAGGCAATTTTAATTATTTTTTTTCTTATTAGGATTTTTTAGTCCACGTGTGATACATCCTGAAAAAGGCAAAATTGACTGAATTTTATTCTTAAGGAAATCTAATAAAGTTTCCATAGAAAAAAAATTAGAGTAATAAAACCAAAACGTATTTTAAATAAATTGATTCTACAGTTAGATTTTACAAGAAACAAGATAACATATTTTTTTTATTTATTAAAATAAAACGTTACAGTATTATAAACATTTGTTCTTTCTTTTGATTTAATTCCTGTTATCGCCGATATTTTTTTTTTAATTAATTTTAAAAAGTTTGTGAATCAGCTAAAGACTCTTTAGTTTTCTTCAACATAGTAAAAGCTTTTAATAAGCTAATAGTTAAGTTAATTTTTTGTACAATAGCGTTAGGTTCTTCTAAGTTTAAAATTAAAATATAGGAATTTTATTAAAATACATACAGATATTTATTGACATAATACAAAATAAAATGTTCAGTATCAATGTTCCAATACAGACTAGAATCTGGTGTTTAAAAGCAATTACTGTCCATTGAAAATAGCAATTGGTAATTTGTTTCTAGATTCTATTAAAATTTAACATGAAAGCAAAGGATAGCAAAAACCTTATTTAAAAATTAATATTTTAATACCTTTAAAATAAAGTAAGTTTCATAAGTGTCCTTTTTTAGTACAAATGGTTTTTTAGATCAAAAAATAATTACAAATTGCTTTATTTCAATACAAAATTCTTTATTTTATATTTAAAATCAATTTCCTAATGTTTTCTTTTTTTAGGTATGTTTAACTCACCTACTGGATTATTATCTTATGGGTCGATTGTAAAACAGGTAACAAGAACCAAGTATTAATAAAATATATAATTTAAAGTTAATAGCGAACATCAACTGCAAATGTATTTTCTAAAAAACAATAAAATATTTTATCGGTGTTTTTCTTCATTAAACCATCTTTCTATAGCGGCCACTTATTTTCTTATACGAATAACAAGAGCCTGTGGCTATTAGTAGTTAAAAAAACTATTTTTGTTAATAATTGTTATTAATAATAATATTCTGTCATAGATTATATGTTAAAAACAACTTTTTATTATTTTGTTTAAAATGCATTATAAGTATTTTTACTTACTTTTTAATATTTGACTATACTTGTTAAATTTTTGTCGATTTTACGAGGGTCCTGTATATTGTACATCGGCCATTATTAATTATAGAGAAAAACTTTAAATAAAAACAATTTGTAGATTTTTACGTAGATTCCAGTGGCGTACTTATTTTTTTCTTTTATTTAAGCTTTTCGAGCTATTACACAAACTTTGGGTTTTTTAATGGAACACCCTATATATTATTTTACCAGTCGACTGCAAACTAAATTACCTTCATAATGATATCCCACACTTTATATATAAGTCAATTGCAGTTTTCTTCGGCCGATAAAACAGTTTGAAGGGCATTACGATTTTAACCGACCAACGAGCTAACAGCATAGATACAGAAAGCATTTCATTCATAAACGCAATCGAGAGCTGAGCCCAACATCTTTGTTGTTTATTATTGGCGATAGAATGGTACAAGCATAGTTTGTACTTACTTGTGAAATGACAATCCATCAGGAATCATATCCGTCACTTTACACACTTGGCACTGCCTTACCATTTTAATTTATTAAAAGTACTTACACTAAAGTAAAATTTATACAATTGTCACAAAAATAACCCAAATAACAATAAACATTTATACTAAACAGCCATATTAATGTGTCATCTGTCGAGCGAAGCCACAGGTGGCCGAAGTACAACGACTATTAGTCGTTGGCGGAAGTACGCCTTTACGAAAAATGCACTGTATTCACGTTGTCGCGCCTTTATTAGTAGCTGTCCAAAAACAAATTAGTATTTTGACATCATTACTTTTCTGTATAATACTTTATAGTAATAAATATAACAAATATTATTTACAGTTTAAAATACAATAGTAGAGCTTAATTTGATGTAATTTTAGGAATAAATTAAGTAAAATTTAATCATTATATACTATCAGGTAAATGAAACGGAAAGGTACTTGGCAGCCACGCTTTACGATAAAATAGTATCTGTAGTAACCATTTTCCCGGGTTTTGGTGGATTTTATTATTTGAGTACAGAGGTTTCGTTCATCGCCAGCAGGTAGAACCTTAGAATGTGCGTTTATGATGCCACGCTTATGCCAAATCTATGCTTTTTCCAGTTAACCTAACAGCTCATTGAATCCGACCAAACTATCGTACGACAGTTTGGTCTTTAGTGTGCGCCTACCCTAAATATTTCATTATAGTTCAATTGGATTACATTGTTGCAATTTACCAAAACTTTCCCTAAATGTCACTTGGAAAGGCCGCATTGAATATCTCGGAAAATTTCAAAAACAAACATAAAAGACAATAATGTAAACACTCAAATAAACCTAGAAAATTTACTTTTAATAACACTGTTATAAAACACAGTAGAACCTTTAATAAAGTTAAACAACCATTAAAAAATATTCCGCATAAAAAACTTGCTGTATTACATTAGAAGATCTAGTTGTATTACAAAACAGCTGACAGCTGTTACGGGCGAACATAACGCACATTAAAAGTGACTTATAACCAAGTATATTTGTTTTATTCCATTAAAAAAGACGTACGTAAAAGTTATAAAGAAAATTAATAAACTAATGAAAGACAAACTAAAAACATAAAGAAAAAAAAAGCAAAACCTACACCAAAATAACAGATGAATCGAAAATCCTTGTCTTGACTAAGTGTTTTATATTTTTTTTTAACCGACAAAATGGATAAATTTTTTAGAAACAAACGTATTTTGCTTAAGGGAAGCAAGGTTTTTAAGTACAAACCCAAAATCTTTAAATGCCAGAACTCTGTTCAATGTAGTTTTTGAAATATGGCATCCCTGTATTTTCATTTAAAAATTCCAAAATCGCCTTGTATTTCGCAGACGGCCCAAATTACTACGTAATGGTTTTAGAAGACGCCCGATTTGCTAATAATATCTCAATGTTGCGTTGCCAAGTGTATACTTTTTAAGATAAAGTAGACAACATTTCTTTAAATACATAGCCACGATTATTTTTATTGCAATAATTTCAGAGCATCGCTATTAATAACACTTTAAACTTTAGAACTTTATATTATGTAGTTTATAAAATTTGGCAACTCTACTTTTCGTTTAAAAATGTCTATACCGCCTTATATTTGCCAAACGGTTAAAGGAATGAAGCAATACCAACGATATATATGTATATATATATATATATATATATATATATATATATATATATATATATATATATATATATATATATATATATATATATATATATATATATATATATATATTTATATATATATATATATATATATATATATATATATATATATATATATATATATATATATATATATATATATATATATATATATATATATATATATATATATTCCACGGAAAATGGGAAAAAAAAACTTTTTTTATTTTTGATTTTATCGAAAAAAGCTACTCTGATAAAAAAATTTGTATTTAAAAGTAAGATTGGGATGGAAAATTTAACATTTTATACGCGGTGTTCAAAAATTGAAAAAAAAAAATTCAAAGAAGTGTTTATTTCAGGAAGATATGGAAACAAGTTATAAAAGTTGTTCAAAATTAAAAATGCCTAATAAATATTTGAAAAAATCGGCCTACTTTTTTTTTTGTGATTAAAATTTATTTTAATATCGATTTAAATTTTTAATATCAATTTTTATCAAATTTTTGCGTTAAGTAAGATTTAGAGTGACGATACTGGCATAAAATTTAAAAGCAAAGTATCAATAAAGTTGTCACTATCAACCCTACTAGTACAAAAATTTGGAATTAATTAATTGATAATAAAATTTTAATCAAAAATAAAAGGGCCGATTTTTCGAAAATTGGTATTAGAACTACAACGTTTGAACAACTTTTTCTATAAGTTATTTCCATATCGCATAAACTTTTTTTACCATTTTAAGCAACTGAACACCGCGTATAAAAATTATTTAAATGTTTTCTATCCAATCTTCTAAAACACAAACTTTTTATTGCAATAACTTTTTCGATAAAAAAAAATAAAGGTTTTTCCTTTTTCCCCGGGACCATCGTCCACGGAAAAGGTGTTGAATAGTAAAAAACTTTTTTTTTTTATTTTTAAAAAAAAACGCTACTCTTCAAAAAATTTCTACTTTTAGAGTACAATTGGGATAAAAACATTTAACAAATTTTATAGGGTATTCAGAAAATTGAAAAAACTTTAAATGGTTCAAGAGTCAAGTATTTATTTGAAGATATGAAAATAAGTTTAGAAAAAAGTTGTTCAAAAGTAAAAGATAGTTCCTTATTATTTTTCAAAAAAATCGCTACTTTTATTAATTTGTGATAAAAATTATTTTAATATTATCTAATTAAATTAACAACTCTTTATTGTACTAGTGGGCGTTGATGTGACAAACTGTATTTTTTTTATAATTTATTGCCCAGAAACGTCGACTTAACACAAAAAATTTGATAAAATTAATATTAAAAATTTAAATTGGTTTAAAATTAATTTTCACAAATAAATAAAAAGTAGGCCGATTTTTTTGAAAATTGGTATTAGAACTCCTTTTAATTTTGAACAACTTTTCTTAGTAACTTGTTTCCATATCTTCACAAATAAATGCCTTTACTCTTGACCATTTTAATTTTTTTCAATTTCGAACACCGCTATAAAATATTAAATGTTTCTACCCAACCTCTAAGTAGCAAAATTTTTTATCAAATATTTTTTTTCTAAAATCAAAAATAAAAAAGTTTTTCTTTTTTTCCCCCGTGGACATAAATTATATATATATATATATATATATATATATATATATATATATATATATATATATATATATATATATATATATATATATATAAAACAGCTAATATGTTTTGAACTTTTTTCTATTGACATGAACCTCCCAAAGAAATTTTTTTTAATTTTAAATTTCAATTTAACTACGTTCCTGGTAATCCTATTTTACTGTTGTAGTAAAGTTTTGGAAGTCCATTTCTCTGACTCGTTGGTACGCAGTTTTAGTAAATTTTTACACACTTAGTGAAAAAAAGTTTCAAAAATTAAAAAAAAAAATACTTACATTTTTTTTTCCCCCAAAACTTTATGAAAATATCATTGCTTTTACTTCCTGATAATTTTTTTTTAGCTTTATCATTCCATCCAAGAATATTTCGGCCTTTTAAATGCCTCACTTACTGAACTCTTTATAAAGTCAAAAGTGCACTAAATAATAAAACTTAATTTTTTTTTATTGTTTTAATTAACTTCAACATTCTTGTATTAATTTTTTTTTTGGTGTAGTTTTGGATTTCCCTGTGACATTAGCGGGCTGGCAAAATTTAAAACATAATCTTCTTATAGCTTTTAAAAAAACAGTTTTTTTGTTATCACTTGAAAACGGTTAAAGATACATCACTAACCAAACGTTGTAGCCCAAAGGAAGTTCAAGATTTTATTGTTTTTTCTTATTTAAAAAAAGTAAATTACAACATTGTAACTTTTTATATAATAATCGATCGATTGACTTTATTGAAGCTTTAAATTTAAAAACACAAAAAATCACAAAAGAAAAAAACTTTTAAGTATACACTACGATAGATAATAATGGAGCTATTAAAAAACGGGGTTACAGTATTTGTTGGTTTTTAACTGGGGTTTAACATTTATCGCTATTAAAGCTTGTGTTGTTACAGTTTATTCTTTATTAAATGCTTTTGGTTTAAAGATTATTTTAACTGTACATACAAAAATTTAAAAAAATCCGTTCTTTCTTTGACATAAATCTTTTAAACCTAAAATCATAAATTTAAAAATAATATAATAACAATTTTGCTTGACTATGATTGGTAAAAAAAGATATACCTTTTTTGGGGAAAAAAAAAAATTTTTTTTTCCCCCCTTCCCCTTTTATAAAAATGAAAATGTTATAACTTTTGATGAAGTTTTAAGTTGGTATCTTTTACCATTAAGTCAAAAACCCCCTAAATTAAAAAATGCAATTAAAAAAACTAGGTTTTTTTTTTTGTAATTTAGAGATTTTTTGGCCGGTTCCCCCAAAATTTTTTTAAACCCCTTAGAAAAAGGAAACCCCTTAAAATCCCCAAACAAAATGTGATTGGCTACATTGGAGAAATAAGGAATATATAACGCTAATGGTTTCTTAAAATTGTTGGTGCAACCGGCCATAAATATAATATACCGCTTGAATAATGTAATTTTGTTTTTTAGAAATATATTGTCTTTCAATTTAAATGTTGAAACTGTTTTACGGTTTTGTGTTTCGCAAAAAGCAATAAGAAAATAAATAGGAATCTGGATAAAGTGGGCATATTCCTTTTTTTAAATACAATGTCAATTTATTTTTATTACAACTAATTGAGCACCCAGCCATTACTAAAACCTCCAAATATCAAAACTTTATTTTATGTAGTTTTTAAACTACGGTAACTCCACATTTTCATTCAAAAATTTTAATACTGCCTCTTATTTTGTGACGGCATAATGAAAAAAATTACAATGTTCCAAAAGTATCCCTTTTGGGATAAAAAAAGGCAACTTTTTTTCAAAAAAAATTCAGTTTTTTTTATTGGATGGGGTTAAGCGTCCCCCTTTTTGGCACCTTTTTTTTTCTTTTTGGGAATATTTAAAATTAAATTTTTGAAAAAAAACAAGAATTTGGATTTTTTTAAAAAAAAAATAGGTCGCCCCCTTTAATACCCTGAAATGCTAACAAAACCTTAAAAGGTTTGAACCGCAGGTTTTGGGGCAGCAATGGTTTTTTTTAAAGGGTATGCTCGGCAAAAACGTCCCCGCCATTTAAAAAAAAGGAGGAATTTTGAAAGTTTTGGCACTTTTTAAAAAGGGGTGGCAAAAAACATTATCAGCTCTAATATCAGTGCAATTAAATAAAAAATGAATTGATGGTGCTTTATTAGTGCCCCCTACCAAAAACCCACAATTATATTCAGTTAAAAACGATGGTTAAAGGGCCATGGTCATAATTCAGATGTCAAATAGAAGTTTATTTTAGTTTTTTGGTAATAAGTATAATTTTTTAAAAAAAAGAAAAATATTTTTTTTTTTTAAAAAAATTTTTAAAAAATTTTTTGTACCAAAAAAAAATTTATTAGCGAAATTTTTAATAAAAAAACCCTTTTTTGCTTTTTATCTCCTTTATAACTTATTTTATTAAAAATGTGTTTTGTTATTTATTTTAAAATAAAAGGGTTGCTGCCACTCACTTCGATCTGGAATTTTTATCTCGAAGTTTTGTTGAATGAGTAGGGGGAATCATCTGGTCTTTTCTCTTGTCCAAATTTCCGCCAACCTGACTTTTATGTTGTTGTGTCCCAAACTAGCGTAAACCCCGTTGGTTTTTTTGCAGTCGGAAGTAGAGATCGAACGCTGTTAAAACAACACCGATACGTCGGTTTTATATGAGTTTGCCATATGAGACCGTGACGTATCGGGTTTTTAATTGATCTCTAGCCTCTTCCCTCACAATCACTATAAGGTTAAGTGGTGGAAGGTAGTAATACGGTTAAAATATCTATTTTTTAAGTATATTTGCTGTCTGAAAAGTAGAATAAAAAAATATTTATCTTTTTTTTGTTTTTTAATAACAATCACCCCAATCCTTAACAAGATCAAATAGTTATTTTTAAATTTTAACCGATTTTTTAATTTAACGAATTGTACCATTATTATTGTTAACGAATTCAATTGGCAGGCTTTTTTATTCGGTTTAAAAACCAATGGTCCCATCGAGTTTTATTTAATTAATAAATAATTGAATAATAATTGTGTTATAATATTAATTTAGGGTTTATTTTAAATTAAATATTATTTTAGATATCGACAAAACTGGAAAAAAACGTTGTTATTACCCAATGACTTATTTTTATTATGTTGTGAATAACCAAATAAAACTGGAATTTAATTTTGAAATTAATAATATTTCCTTATACATTTCATTAAACA
Source organism: Listronotus oregonensis (assembly GCA_019359885.1). Taxonomy (NCBI): domain Eukaryota; kingdom Metazoa; phylum Arthropoda; class Insecta; order Coleoptera; family Curculionidae; genus Listronotus; species Listronotus oregonensis. Next base: position 21,405 of record JAHBCN010012972.1, read on the forward strand.
ATATTGTTATTAATTATTAACAAACTAAACAAAATTATTATCACGTATCTGTTTTACATTACTGATAGATTAAAATTTGAAAATTTATAATATCTTAATTATTACGTTTTAAATAATTTATAATTAATGTTTTAGTACCACTCCCAAAAAAAAATAAAGAAACACAAAACATATTTATTTATTTTGCAAAAAATAGTTTTAAATCCCTTGTTTTAATAACCTCTTTAAATTATCCCAACCAAATTTTTGTATCAAATAACATATTATACTAAAAAAAACCAAAATTCTAACAGCTAACATTTTTTATCTTTAAGACAGCCGGAAGGCTTGTCCCAAAAACTAAAATACCAGGTTTACCGTGGGTATCGGATTTTTAGATGTTGATATTTTTCTCTTTCTTTAACATTATTTTAAGCACTTAAATAAGTCCATTAAATAATGAAAAAAAACCCTAAAAATTCAGAAATTGTTTTCTATCGAATTTTTTTGCATAAGGTTTCGGTTTAAGGCATAAATAACCGGAAAAAATCACTATCCGTACGCGTGAAAGGGTTTGCAATGCAATTTAAAATCACTTTTTTAAATAATACATTTTTTCTATTTTTTTTTATTTTTTGATTTTTTTTATATAATTGATCCAACATAGATCAAGCGGTCCCTGAATATACACTTTATGGAAGTAAAGGTTTTTTCTTTAAATGACGACTAAAAAAAATTGCCTTGTTCTGTCATACTATGTGCGGCTGCGATACAACGTCTTAGTTTCATAAGTTGGAAAAACAATTTTTTTTATTAATCAATTTAAGAAAAGCTGCAGAACAACTCAATGATCCAAATGCTGAAGGACCAGTTTATATGATGTAGGCATTGAAGTCTTTATCAAAAAAGTTTTGCCAAGAATACCCATAAAAATTCCCCGGGACCTATTTGGGAAAAAAATAAAATCTTTATCGTTGAATTTCTTCCTTCGGCAAAAGACGCACTCAAAAACACATCGGGGAGTTTACTTACAATGTCAAACTTGGCACAGACACTACATTAATGCAACTGGGAATGGAGAAACAATCTCGAAAATATTCCATGGCTTGTGTTTTCTGGGGATAAATTAATCCCGGACGACATATAAAATTTTAAATGCTCTTTAAAAATAATTGTATAAATAAATTTTGGTTGCAAAAAAAATCGGTATTAAATCAACAAGTCTGAAACCACTGTAAAGGCATGGAATGCTTAAATATTAAAAAAACAAACTTTTTCCTTCTTTTTAATTACTAAAGCAGGAATTATGGAAGTAAAAGTTGAACAACAAATTTTAATTGGAAATATCGAACATATTGCATCCGAATGGGACGCTACTGATGAAGACACCAGTTGTGACTCTTCTGACGATGAGCCTCCTTCAAAAAGGATATATAAAAAATAGCAAAAAATGCTTTTTTTTTCGCATCAGTGCATTTTAAAGTGCTTTGCACACCCTTTTAAGCGTACAGATAGTGATTTTCCAGTTATTTATACCTTAAACTCAAAACTTTATGCGAAAGAATCTAATAAAGAAAAAATTTCTGGATTTTCAGGATTTTTTAATTATTTCCAATGGACTAATATGCGAATAATGAATTTCACAGCACCTTTTAAACAACACATAATACTACTACCACGGACGTTATAGAGGGTTATTTTAAAACCATATGTCATGGGCTAATAGGAGATTCCTTAGCAATAAAACAAAAACAAAATAATATTTAAAGATGGCCCCAAAACGGAGGCATTATTAAACTACAGGGTGTGAAAAAAAATCATAATCTCCTAACACCTTCATGCACATAATATGTACCAAATTCCTGTTTCTGAATTTAAATGAACTGTTAAAAGGATGTTCTTCTTCTTCTTCTTTCTTCTTCTTCTTCTTCTTCTTTTTCTTCTTCTTCTCTGGGATCCGTTTTGATTCACTACCGGAGGCGCGCTTCTTGGGTTTTTTTTTGCATAATCTCCAATTATCTTTTTTACCAATCCCCCATTAGTCTTATTCTTTCTATAAGTCTGTATAATCCAATTTGGTTGGTTGATATATTTCTTTTGGTCTTTTCCCGGTTGAAATAATGCATTCTTTGTGATTCAATGTATATTCGCACAGGATATGGTAGGATGTTTCTTCCCTTCATTGCACATTTTGCAACGGGTCCCCTTTTTATGCCTATCTTGTGTAGGTGTCCTCTTAGGTTATCGTGCCCTGTTAGTAACCGTACTGTTATGCAATATTTTCGTACTTTGTCCAGATAGTTCTTTCTTTGTTCTTTTGGATGTGTCCTTGGGCTTTTTTTTTCGAATTCTCTGAGGTTTCCCCAGTTTTCCTCCCTTTTTTTTTAGATCCACCCTGGTTTGCCCTTGTGCTTTTGGTTTGGTCACTCTAAGGGCATGTTCTGTTCTAAAGTATGGTGTGGATGATCCCTCTTTTGCAAGCTCATCGTCTTTTTCGTTGCCTTCTATTCCCGTATGTCTTGGTACCCCGAAGAGTTAAGAAAAAAACGTAAAAAACCTTTCAAAATATTTTAAAAAAGACTAATTTTGCCCCATTTTTTCAAAAAACCGACATCGAGTAAAAAAAAAAAAAATTGGGGCAATACTTTTTTAGCTTCAAGCAATATATGACACCCCTAAATAAAAATTTTAACATTTTACAAAGAACAAAGGGCCAAATTTACAGCCTAATGACAATAACACTCAAAAACTATACGAATTTATCTTAAAAATTCATGTTAATGGACCCGTTTCGTCCTATTTTATGTATGGAATACACGCTAGAAATACTGTGCACTACTTTCGAGACACCGTGTAAATATTTGCTATATTATTTTTTATCGAAACATCGTTACTAATTTTAAATCATATTTGTGGCAAAAAAATATTATTTTCATGCACCTAAAAAAAGACTAAACGCCTCCGAAACTGATGTTGTATTTTTCCCGGATAACCAATTTTCGCCTGTCATAAATTTTAACTTTTCAGATTACTTTTTTGTTTCGCGTGTCGCCGTCCCCAGGAAGGGTAAACAATTTGTTGCAAATTAGTTGGCGGCCCTTTTTAACTTCTCCCTCGATCCTGTTTTTGCTTTTCCTTCGTATTCAGTACGCTTCTAAAGATCCTAGCTTAATATAAATGGAAAAAATATACTAATAAAAATCTATACTGTTCACATATGTCATCATTTTTAAAAAAAAAAAATGGAAATTTAACATGCAGTACGCTCCCTTTATATTTTTCCAAATATATATTTATATTGGTTTGAAAATGCGAGGGGGTTTTCGTTTTAGTGATTCATAATTAATAGAAAATGGAAAAACTATACTCCTCACCTCTTTGGATATTTTTTCCCAAAATTCTACATTTTTACTCGTTCAAAAAATGCAAGGAAAACTTAAAGCCTACTAATAAAAAAATAGTAATTTTATTGTAATTAAAAATTACTTTAACGTTTTTAAAATACTCTTCTTTATAATATATATGTTAGCAAAAACACTGAAAGTTGTCATTTCATGAAACCGCAAACAGCGTAAAAACCTTATTTGACTAACAAGAACTAACCATTTAGTCATTCGCTGTAATGTCTAGGCAAACTATAAATTAAAAATGATTTGCTGTTTTTCTAAAACGGATTCAGGCATGACAGTTAATGACTAAATAGTTTAATCAAAACACTGTAATAATCATGCTCTTACGCTGTTTTCTGGCAATACATGTACTAACTAGTCATAGGTATAACTTGCTTGGTTGCTTTAAAATTATGGGGCCTTTAAAAAATGCAAAACCCCCAGTCCAAATTTGATTACATTGAACATTAAAACCCCAAATTCCCCCCAAAAAAAAAAAATCTTGACAGGTTAAGATGTTAATGTGCCATTAGGGTATTCCCCAAAAATTCAGAAGTTGCCAAACACTTAGTGAAAACTGACTTTTCTTTTTCGGATATTGAATTGCG
>JAHBCN010012973.1:0-25312 GCA_019359885.1 Listronotus oregonensis
AATCTAGCGATTATTAATTATGGTCATGTGAAAGAGATATCTGCATTACTATATCGACTGTTTACCACCAATACCTTTTATCTGCAGAATGTAAAATTATGTCCAGGAGATAAAAAAAAATACATAAATTAGAATAAAAGTAAAGGAATATGGTGGTAAATGAGAATACGAGCTTGTTAAATATCATTCCCCAGAAATGACAAAAGTATTCCAAAGATGTTCTTATCTGGAATATGTACATTTTTTTCTTAAATCATTTATTTATTTTAACTAAGTTTAATTATTTTTTGGGTATGAAGTTTTCTTTATAATTTAAAAAGACAACATATTATTTCTTAAAAGATTTCTTTCTTTTATTCTGATAATTTTAAAAGTATTTTCTAGAAAAAATATATTATTAGGATTACAACCTAAAATAACACAGAGATATAGGACAATTGCCATTTACACAATATTCAAAAAATTACAAATAACACCCAACATTTTAAAATATTAAAGAATAATTTTATTATCTAATATTACTTTTTTATGAAATCAAAAGAGACGTACCCTAAAGAAACATATTTAAACATATTTTTGACATTATTAATAAAATTGGTAAATGCGAACTGTCGTTAGCAGAAAGGATAAGTATTTTAATTTTTATTTTTTTAGTGAAAAAAATTTATAAGAATATATATATATATATATATATATATATATATATATATATATATATATATATATATATATATATATATATATATATATCTATATGTATATGTATATATATATATATATATATATATATATATATATATATATATATATATATATATATATATATATATATATATATATATATATATATATATATATATATATATATATGCTGTTAAAAAGGTGCATTTAAGATAGGTGGTACTGGTATTAAACAGACGATAACAGACGATACGCCTGTTTTTGGACATGTGTAGAAAAGTTATACTTCTGAACAAAAATTCACTTCTAAGCTCATCTGAAAAATTCACCACTAAGCTTATCTCCAGTTCTATTAGGAAAAATGAGTAACAGTATTTTTTTTAATTACCTGTTTTGAATAAATAATCTTACCTTTATCTTAGAAAACTTACCTGGAGATAAAATTTAATTTTTATGGCATCAAATTAAAAGTCAAATAAATTATTTACTTTTCAAAAAAATATTTTGCTAATGCTAAAAGCTAATTTTATTAGTGTGTATTTTGAACTAAAATATGTCAAAAAAGTTTAGAAATATGCCTATGGATAGTAAAAGAGGTAAGGTAATCAAAATTTTTGAAATAGCACAATAAAAGGCAAATTTAGGCTGTTGTTTGTGTTTATGACACACACGGTACGATACTTCATGTCATAGAATATCTTTTCAAAATAAATAAAGGTGATGTTTAAAATTTATAAAGCATATCTTTACCATTATTTTTTTTAGTCAGTCTACGTTTTTAGAGCTAAAAAAGCTTTCTAAAAGTATGGCTATATACAGGGTGTTTGATAACACATTGACCTCACTACAGGTGATAATACATCTAAAAATAAAGGATAACTTGCCCAAAAAACAATAAGTTTAGTGCGTCAAATTGGATTAGTTCTGGTTACTTAATTTGTTGACGTTTTAAAGCTTATTTCCTGTGCTTAAAATATAATGTAATGCACTTAAAATATATTAAAACTTAAAAAAAGAAATTAAACTTTATCAGGCTCTTGTTCATATCCTCTTTCTCTTTATTTTTAGATAATCCATCAGCTTGTGTAATTTGGTTGTAGTTTTTTAAAACACACTGTATAGGTATCTTAAATAAATTAAGTACTATTATATAGCTACATTAAAAATAAAAAAAACTGGTAGCAAAATATTACTGTTATTGCCTAAATGTGATATTATAACATATATGTTTTATCATTAACATACTTTAAATCTTTATTAAAATTTATCAAAATAGTAACTAGACTTTTACAGGGGGAATCATACAACGACAGAACGAACAACTATACAATACAGCAGTAAATAAATTTAAAAATGACTTTGAATAGGCGATACTTAATCAGAACGTTACTTTTTCGGCAGAAAGAACAATATCATAACAATTAAAAGAAAAAAATCTCTGGCAGAACTACACAATAGTAGAAACTCAAGACAGATATAACTACAACAAAATAAATAAAGACATAATCAAATAACAGCAGAAAGTAATTTTTACCAATCAATGGGAAATTCACCCTGCCATCTATAAGCGCTATGATTAAACTCATAACCTAAAGGCCCCCACAGACTAAGGTTATTTTCATCCATTCGTATCGCCGCGATTCGGAATGGCGTGTTGAATCGCCGAACTTTTTGCCCACACATTACAGGTAATTTGGACAGTTTTGTTGTGCGTCCTACGGTTACGTTATTAAGAGGAAGCATTTTAAATAAAAATAACAAGTATGAATTTGTGTCGCTGTTCCCTTGGCTCCACAAACTACCAGTAGGAACGCCACGAGTTGGACCGTCACGTCGTTTCAAAAATCAAGCGCCAGCAGAAATTTTTACTGTCGTTGCGGCACGACGGTTTTGCCACACAGACATCGGTTTTTGGCATATTTTACACGCCGTTTCGAATCACGGCGATACGTTGATACGAATGGATGAAAATAACCGTAGTCTGTGGGGGCCTTAAGAGCCATTGGCCGGCACCTGTATGTATTTGACCAGACCTGGATTTTTACACAGTCAGTCCTTTATACCTACCACACATGAAATGGGGACTAAGTTCAGCGTGGCTGTCGCTTCTGGTAATCAGGTAGGACAGGTATCGAAATTTGACTGATTTTAAATGTATCTGACCACGTCCGCATGTGAAAATTTAAAAATATATAACCATTATTATCGAAAAATAACAATGGTCTAAGATCCTGGCAGATAATTCTGAAGGTAACAAAAAATATGAAATTTTAAAAGTAATTGATCAGGTCTGCCATTAATACAGTTTGTCTATGTAAGCTGGCGGCATATGGAATACTTTTTGATTATTAAGTTTACGAAAAAAAATGTATTCTTTATAAAAAGTTCTGCGTGGTTCAAAACCTGCAACCATCAGATGTCAAAATTTACCAGTCGAATACGAGGTTTGTCAAAAAATGTTTTTGTTCCTTCAGGGTAAAGTACCTTTACTTTTGACAATATCAAAAATGATTATAAAGAAAAGATATTTAGAGATTACTTTCAAATATTCAACATTGTTTATTTACACTAAAAAACATTTTTAAATTTATTTAGAATTGTTTTATCAAATTTAAAGTTATTAAATATAATGCATTAATGTGCAAACTTAGATTTTCAACATTATCGCCGGGAAAATATTTAAAAAAAGTTTTTTAATGTAAATAAACAATGTTGAATATTTAAAAGTTATTTCTAAACATCTTTTTTTATAATAATTTTCGATATTGTCAAAAGTAAAGGTACTTTACCCTGGAGAAGTTTTTTTTTGATAAACCTCGTACACGACTGGTAAATTTTGACATCTAAAGGTTTTGGATCATGCAGAATAAGAAATAACTTTTTTTCGTAAACCTAATCAAAAAAAATCCCACATGCCGCCAACTTTTTTAACAAACCTCGTATACGACTGATAAATTTTGTCATCTGATGCATTTGAAGCTTTGAACCACGCAGAACTTTCTATAAACAATAACTTTTTTTCGTAAACTTAATAATAGAAAAGTTTTCCATATGCCGCCAACTTATGTAGACAAACGGTATTAATGGCAGACCTGGTCAATTACTTTTAAAATTTCATATTCTTTGGTACCTCTAGAAGAAAAAAATTCCAAAGAGGTGGCTTGTGAAGCTAAACTGTTAGGAGAAGTATACAAGAACGATATTGATGGGCAAGACTTTGCCCAGGAATGTAACCATTTCAAACAATACATGGTTTTGGAGAACCTTTCTAAGATCAAAGAAATGTACACCTACATAAAATCAAACATATTAGAGAACCCTTTCCCCAATTTGGAGGTCGCTCTCAGGATATTTCTAACCTTACCTGTGACGAACTGCACAGCTGAACGTAGCTTTTCAGCTTTGAAAAGAGTGAAGGCAGAAATTAGATTGTCGATGGTTGATGAAAAGCTTAGCTTATTGTTGCTGTGCACCCAAAACGACATTACTTTAAAATTAGACTACAAAAACATAATTGACGACTTTGCAACACGGAAAACCAAAAAAAAAGCTATTATATGAATCTCTAGTCAGTCTAGTGGTAAGCCAACAAACCAAAAATAATCCAAAGAAAGTGTGATAAAACGAATACTGTAAATAATGTAAATACTTCAAATATAAAGAAGGGAGGGTGGGTGGTCCGTAATGCCGTGAGGTATGTTACACGCATTCCCACCGGAAGTCAGTAGATACCTCACGGCTACCGGTTGCCAGTCCGGGACACGGCGGGTCCATAGGTGGTGGATAATGGGAACACTCTCGAGAAGAATTAGGATAATTTGTAAAGGAGAGTTAAAGGACATTAAGTGTAAAGTCCCTCCCGAACCAAAACTGGCATTTCAGACTAAATCTAAATTTACGGGGTATAGGCGTGGGGGCGTAATCAGCTGGCAGGGGTATAAAAAGGGGCGCAACTCTTCGTTGTGCCTAGGGCGCTGGCAGGGTGTAAAACGGGCCGGTCGATGATAATAGTAATATATTTTTAAATTTCCAAGTGGCAGACGTGATCAAATACATTTAGAATCGGTCAAATTTCGATACCTGTCCCACCTGATTACCAGAAGCGACAGCAACGCTGGGCTTAGCGAGTCTCCATTCCATGTATGGTAGGTATAGAGGAGTCACTGTATAAAAATCCAGGTCTGGTCAAATACATACAGGTAACCGGCCACGGGGTCTTAGGCTATCATGTAGACAAAAAAAGGTCAAACAGAAACCGGTTATACCTGTCACGTCACTCAATTTCGGAGCACCTAGAAATGCATTTCAATAGCTATAATTTGTAAATAGTTTGGAGACGCTTTAAGCCCGCACAAAGCGGGGTCCTGACCAAATATGGACACCTCCGTATCTTAATTGGAACGTGATCCGGAGTGTAAGCGATGTAGACTGGGTCGCTCTACCTCTTTCCAACATTTGATACGGCCGACCTCACAAATTACATTGTAGCAGCGCCATAAACATAGCAGTATCCAGTATCCAGACTAATAATCTACCCGACTGAACATCGACAGAACCGAATAAATTCCGAAATATTGGACCGAGTAGCTAACGAAAGAGAGCGTGTGTGCTCTGCAGTGTTGTCACGTTTTATTTCTAATTCTGTTTTTTTTTTGTGGCACTTGTATTTGGAGCTGAAACCTCTTACACTTCGGGAACTTGGAACACCGTGAGGTATAACATTTACAACACTCATTATGGAGCGGTCTACCAACTCCCTTAACTTGGTACGGGCATACCTCCCTCACATGGAGGAAGTTGATTATCGGTCCTACAAAATTCCTAACAATTAACTGTCAACCTTCCGATTATCAATAAGGACGGCTATTTATACTCCTTATCTGCCAACTGTTTTAAAAATGTTTTAATTGTTATCTAAAAGGTATTCCTGATCGAACAGTAAGATCGTGGCCCACCTTGTAATGGTGAGCGTGAACCGACTTGTTTGAATATCCTGACTTTTATTTAATGCTGGCTAAACACGTCTTGTTTTGAATTCAACTTTAAGGTACCATTGTAATTCTTCAAAGCGAATCTTTTGTTCTTCATGCTATTTAAAAAAATGGGCAATAATGAATCTGAAGTATAGAGGGAGCAGTAAAGATCTCGACTTTCCTTTTCAACATTTTATTTCTACTTTCTAGCTTTAGCCTACGATTGTAGACGTCTTCGGAATAATTGAAATTTACAAAAAAAGAAGTTAAAGCAGTCTGAGAGGCGAAGGCTAGATTGTTGAAATAAAATATGGAACAGCCAATCGGATTGTTGATTATGCTGAAAATTTCTGTGCGAATTAGTTCTATCAAATTTCTATTTTGTTTCCAACTCAATCTGTGATAGCTGAAAAATAATATTCATATTTTTCATTGTTTTCTTTTCACAATTCATTAATTGGACTCAGCTTTTTTTGCGGACATGTTAGTTTAAGTTCTTTCTGTTGTTGTATATGGACTCCTTTTAGGTACATTAAAAATAATACTTTTTTATGGAATCAAATAAATTTTATGTACTTAAATAGTGGTATTTTAAAATTTTGTTCCTGCAAAATATTGCATAACTGTCAATTTAATAAGTGAATAAATTGGTCCGCCTGTCTATTACCCTCTCTTCTCTTCTGTTAAAATTTGGAATACATAACTGTATTCCAAATTTTAACGATAACGATATAAAGTATAACTTTTAACCCAGGTACTGATGTCAAACCGTCATTTAAAATGATATAAGCTGAGGCAGGTAGGAAGATAGTCCCTTTTTGTCAGACGATTCATTGCCAGTAGGGCAAGCATATCCTGCGTTTATTTAAAAAATGACTGTGTAGCAAATTTTGCTGATAAATGCGCTACTTGCCCATACCCTAAAACTGGATTGTCTGACTCTGGAAAAAAAGACGTAATTTTATTTGAATAAAAATTCTGTTGCTCTGTGAATCAAACCGTCTAGTTTGCGATATTTTGACAGGAACTTTTTTATGTGATACCTAAAATTCCTACAAACTATTTACCACTCCATTCACTGACTCGTCCATTATCGAAAACCAGACTTCTTCTAGGTAACGGAACTAACTTGCCTCTTTTCATGATTTCCATGTTTTCACCTGGGTAATACTGACACTGTGATATGAAGTCAAGAAGAACGGTACCTAGTTTTTTACTAGCATCTATTAGATGTTCCAAACTAAGAAAAAAAAATATCAATGTCAGTACTTCGAAAATCCTCTAACTGATTTTAATTTGTGAGCTTTCACGAAAATATACTTTATTTGAAAAAGACCACTTTTGTTTTATTAGGAAGTAATCTTAAAATATCTAACAAAATCAACTGATTGATCATACATTCCCAAAACATGAAAGCCAATATAATATGTTACAAAAAAAAATGTAAAAATCAAAATATAAGGAGCTGAAATACACACTTTTATTATTAAAATGTTAGTAGTAGAAAAATGTCGTTCTTGACTTAAGAAACGGTCCTTTCCACACTTAACTGCTTGCTGATCAATAGTAGTCGTGTGTGAAACAGTACCACTTTCTGCACCTATTAGAAAAATAACTTTTACCTTTCTTTTTCCGCGAGTCCTCCTGAAATAATGGCATCGCAAATTTTCGTATTGGCATCTGCATCAAAAAGGGGAATTCCAAAATGGCAGTCAAGTAATGTCCATACCTAAAGCAAAACATATTAATATTTGTGTCAGTGAGTCGACTTATTTAGCAGGTTGTCCAAGTTTTGTGGTTCGAAAAGAACAACACGGTTTTATGGTTTAAAATACAGTTTATGATTCAATAAATTTACAAATTTCATTACTGAATCGAAATCCGAAATACCGTCGAAATACGCTTCCACGGCTGCTAATACCTATTCGTTTGATAAAAACCGTTTTCCGCGCATGAATTTTTAAAGATGTGTAAACAGCTAGAGGTCAAGAAGAGCTTATTCTGGCGAATTGTATTGTGTTTTAATGCATGGACTCGCTCGGCTTAACATAGCCGTACTCCCACTTCGACCTAGGGGGATCTTTTGTGAATACATTATATTAGTTGATTCCCTCAATTCCCAAACTTATCGCGAGTTTCGCAAGTGTCTTTATATCTTCGGAAGTCAAAAATGCTCCTTCTAGATATTTTAGCCTTTGGCGTCTTAATTCCATGCATTCGCCTAGTATATATTCCGCCGTTTCGCTCGATCCGTTGCAAAACCTACAGCGTTCATTGTCAGTCTTTCCCATCTTTTTAAGGGGATACCTTAGAGACCCGTGTCCTGTCAGAAAGTTAGTGACTATCCCAAGTTTATTTATTTGAAGCTCTAATAGCTTCTTAGTATACTTAGACTTAGGCGGTTGTGAGATGAATCTCTTTGCCTGTCTTTGACCTGGAGCGTCATTTCAGCAAGTCTTTTTTGGCTCTTTTTTCTTTCTCCAAGGTGACCTCTAGTTGTGACGCAGGAAGGTTCCGATCCGAAAAACGGGTCCTATGAACCCTCTTTGGCTAGTCCGTCGGCAATTTTACTGCCTTCCACTCCCTTATGTCCTGGCACCCAAATTATAGTAACTATGTTGTTTGTGGCCAGTTGATTAAGAGATTGTCGGCATTCCCATGCAAACATGAAGCTAAAGCCTTTAAGGCGGCCTGACTGCCGATAGGATGTAGATACTTGCTCCCTTGACCGATTTTTCGAACTCGCTTTAGACCAGACCACTTCTTCTTCATCTTGTTTCGGTTTAAGATCATGGTGGTAGACCCACAGTGATGAAACGACGCACAAAATCCTTTTTAATCTTTCCCAATGGCTCCAAATGTTGCCGAAAAAGTCGCATTCGAATGTGTTTTTGTACCACTGTTAGCGAATGCTATGTGCACATAGATTTCTGAAAACCAAATATTACTCACACTACCTGATAAAATTCCTAGGGCTTCTACTAATTTCCTCTTGAATAGTGTTGTAAATAGAAATGTTTCCAGTGAAAATAATTCCATGTAAATGGAAATATTGGAAATTTCCAAACGTGTCTCGGAAATATTGTAAATATTGGAAATATCGAAAAAAATAAGAATGCGTTTCAAACCATCAAAACAAAGATTTCTATATATTTCTTATACTTTTGTGCAGTACAAATTTGACACTAAAAAATAATTTCCGAAAAAGTATGTATATTATTACGATTACGAATAATAAAATTTCCCTCTCTGGGATTCACCGATTATTGCTTGTTGGCTATTGCTTGCTTTGCTTTAGAAGTTTAATTGCACTTCCATGAAGACGGCATGGATACTGAATACAATATTCAAGGTGTGGATGATATCGATGAAGAAATGCGTCTTGATTAAGTTGCACAACTTGTGTGTGTAATTACTTTTTAGAAATTTCACTGTTTTCTTTGTATTTTTAATACTTAAATTTTTATTTTTATTAATGCATTGTGCGTTTTAACTTTTGCATTACAATTACATTTATGTATAAATAACCCCATATAAAATATCAAAAATCGAAATTTGCTATTGGATAAAAGGGAAAAAGTTACTGGCTAAAAAAATCGGTAAGTGTACGGTTCTATCAATCGTGTCGTCCTGTGTTACCTCAGTAGCGACTGTATTTTATATTGTTGAATAATTATTATTTTGCTTTTAACATTGTTTCATTCGCGTAATTGTCTTAGCAAATACCATTCATAATTAGATTTTGAGCCAGATATTTTTTGTCTGGTTTCAAATACTCCGGAAATTTAACTTGTTTCTCAAAATCACTCTAGCTACGCTCTTATGAATATCCGGCCAAATCTGACCCTTTATGCTATTACTTTTAATAATATTTTATTAAATGTTCGGTATTGTATTTGTTTTGTATTTTTTACTTCTATATTTCCATATATTTCCAAAGTTTCCTGATATATTTCCGAAAATTTTCCATTTTTGATATGTCAACTTTAATCAGTTTAAATATACGAATGAGTTGACACATCTAAATAGAACTTCACATGTGTTTATAAAAAAGAACTTCCATTTTTAGAAAAATAAAACGACCAACCTAATAGCGCCATCTCTTATCGAAGAACAAAATTTATTGAAGAACCGGGTATTGTTCTTAAATTATTAAGATTGCCATGAGTTTTTCAGAAATGGTAAAAGATAAAAAAGTAATTAAACTAAAGCAAAATTGCGCAATTTGGTGCTTAATCATGGTTAAAATCATACCCTAGTAGTTTCTTCAACTTCCTCATTTTTCTTAATTTCTATTGCATCTTCATTTTTGCAAACTGAATCTTCTATCCTACTAAATATACCCACGTTTTCATCAGTCGGACTCTGTAGTTGTTCAACAGAAGTTAGCCTATCCAAGGAGTGTGTTTGGTTTTCTTTTTCCTGAATAGCTAACTGATCGAGCTCTTCTTGAAGTAATGTGGTGCAGTCTTGACTAAAAATATAATAATAATAATAATAATAATAATAATAATAATAATAATAATAATAATAATAATAATAATAATAAACAATCTTTATTTCAAAAGTATGTTTCACCATAAGGTTAAAACATAAAAGGAAATAATGCCACAAAAAAATATACAATAATACTGCCATATTACCTACAAAAAAACATATTTACATAAATATCTACAAATTCCTAACAAATAGGCGTTTTTCATGATTTTTTTTTTATTAGCTTATTGCAAAGCCACATGAAAATAAAGGCCAAAAATATTTTTTTCCCGATTTTTTTGGCCTCCGGAAACGCCTTAAAAATCAATTTTAAGTTTGAATTTTGTAGGCCCGTGACGTCACGGCCCTAAATTTTCTATTGGTGGAATTTCTGCTTTGTTGTCAGCTTTTTGTTATTCGATACGCCTGTCATCAAATATCGATATGCGCAACATCTACAAAGTTGGCGTTTCCTGTCAATTGTCATATTGTCAATGTCAACCTGTATAACCTGTAACCTCTAATATTTATTAATAATTTCTAATTTGTAAATAATGTGTGTTCTTTCCAAATATTCCAATTTATTACTATAGTTATTATTATCGCCAAACTTTCCTTGATATGAACCCTTTTTACGAGTAAATTTCCGTTATTTTATTCAAAATGAAAAAAAGTGTATTGTTATTATTTGCGAAACCAGAAGCCGGCCGAGTTTAGGATCTTCAAAAATATTATTTTCTCTTCCAAAACAAGACGATAGGAGAAAAGCCTGGTGTGCTACTGTAGGTATTGAGAAAATGCCCAAAGGAAATGCCTATTATTGTTGTGAAAACCATTTTGATGTAAGTTTTTATGTTTTATTCCAATTGAAACTATTTAGGTAGTCTGGCTGTGTTTTAGTGTAAAGTCTAAAAAGCATTTCGCATTTTAGCATTTCGTTAAAATCGATACGATTGTCGATATCGATAGTTCCTAAACAGACTTGGCATCCATGTTGAATTTGATTGGTTAGGGGAGTGGCGGGCTATTTAAATTACAATGATAATTAAACCTTAAATAAAAAAGTAATGGGTTTGTATTTTTCCGTGTTATTTAGCAGGTTTTGCTTAATTGTGTTTCAACTTTTAATTTTTACACACAACATTATCAATATCAATTGAGTGAAAATACCCTATTCAAAATTTTCGGCGACAGTGTAGGGTTCTATAGTTACTAACAAATTAAACAATTATTTTTTAACCTTTTAATATTATCAATTGCCTTTATGTCCATAGGCAAGTGGTTAAATAACTTTATACAATTATAGTACGCCCCATTTTCAGTCACTGTTAATCTATGTCTAGGATAAATATAGTTTATATTTTTGGACGAATATACATTTAGTGGAAAACTACCCTAAAATAAGTTTCTGTTTTTATACAAAAATAATATGCACTCCTGTATGAAAATTGCAGTCACAGTCAACAGTCTATTTTCCCGAAACTTACCCCTGCATGATTCCCTAAAATTCATCCCAAACATAATTCTTATAACTCTTTTTTGGCAGATAAACAATCTGTCTATGTCTCTGCAATTTCCATACAAGATTATGCAATATCGAATGTGAACTTCAAAATTTGCATGATAAATTATCTTTCTTGTTCGAACATCTGTATATTTTGATAAGACTCGAAAGCTGTAGCACACTGAATTTAATTTCTGTCTGACATACTCGACATGAAAGAACATCATCTATAACTACACCCAAAAACTTTGTCTTTCCCTTCAAGCCCAGAGAATCATCTTCTAGTTTTATTATATTTGGTACATCTATTCGTGACCTGTTGGTTTTAAATACAATGGCATTTGTTTTACTACTATTCATGAGTTTATTTTTTGTAAACCAGTCGCCTGCCTGCAGCATTATATTTTTTGTTTTTATTTTAAGATTAAGCATATTGCCATCATTCACCAACACACTTGTATCATCTGCATAATTTGTTAGTTGACAAAAATCTTCATAACTTTTAGATATTTCTGTAATATTATTCAAATATATTATAAAGAGAATGGGTCACAAGACACTGCCCTGCGGTACTCCATTTTTGGTTTTCGTTTCTTAATAATACTTGTTGTTTTCTTCCAGACAGGTAAGATCTAATTAATTCCAAGGGTGTTCCTCTTACTCCATAAGAGTTTAATTTTTCTAACAATATTTTAACATTTAAAGTATCATAAGCCTTAGATAAATCTAGAAACAGCCCTAATGGAACTTTTCCCTCTTCCAACCTTCCGTTTATGTATCCATGTTGGATGGAACTTAACAAATTATTTTAGACAAAAAACTCCATTAAACGTCTAGATATGATGGTTTCCAGCAACTTAGAAAATGATGGCAATAAGCTAATGGGTCTGTAATTTTCAATTTTTGAATCATCTCCTTTCTTAAAAACTGGTACAACCAGTGCATTTTTGGGACCATCCGGAAAGATACCACATTTTAGGGAATTATTAAATATGTGACATAGGAGTTGTGCAATTTGCGTTATAAAATGTTTTAATAGATTCGACAATATTTTATCATGTCCACTACTTTGTTTGTTTTTAAGTTTTTTAACAATTTCAAGAATTTCTTCGAGGTCTGTTAGACGTATTTTAAGTGACTTTTCATTATATTCTATGCTTGAACTGAAAGGTATGTGCTGCAGATTATTAAGCAAATCTGGAGCAGCATTTACAAAAAAGTGTTAAAATTGTTTGCCACATACTTTAAATCTCCTTTTACTTTAATTTGTGTTTAAGATATATTTTTCCCTTTTATTTCATTGACGGCAGACCAGGTACTCTTTGTTTTGTTATCAGAGTTTCTAATTTTGTTTGCAAAATGTCTTTTTTTGTTCTCAATTAAAAGGTTATTATATTCCTTTTTCTTTTTATTATATAAATTTTTATACCTGTCAGTTCGATTAAGGTTAGTATATCTATCACTTTTTAATACATAAAGGATATCTAATTGATTTTTACATTCCCTGATCTTAGGATCACTCTGTCTATATATAGGCTTATTAAAGTTTCTTTGAGGCAGTTTTTGTAACGTAAAACATTCATTAAATTTATTTTGAAAAATGTTCATAAATGTGTTCCACTGCTCATTTACTAAGTTATTGTCTAAGGAATACACTTGTTGCCAGTTTATTTCAGCTAGTACGCTCTTGAATTTCATTTTGTTAGGCTCGCTGAAATTTCGTTTTTCAGTAAACAAAGATCTTTCTTTTTTTATGGTTAGAGTAAGTTTTTGAGCAGTGTGATCTGAGATAGGAAAATGTAAAATTTCAGTTTTTTTTATTACCGTCAAAGTTTGTTAATATATTATCAATACAACTCTTACTGAGGTTTGTGATACGGGTATAATCCGTTATAGTATGAACCACATCAAAAGAATTAATTAGTGATATAAGGTCCATTGTGTTTTTGGTTCCAGACTTAAAATCTATGTTAAAATCTCCAGCTTAAACTAAAATGTGCTTATCTGAACAGAGATGTAACAATTGCTCCATCTTATCCAGAAAAACTCTAAAGTCCCCATTAGGAGGGCGATACAAGGACACAAAGATAAAAGTTGTATTGTTTATCTTCATTTGACAGCCACAACATTCAAATATATTTCTACACTAATAGCATTAATGTCACCTCGTTTTACACTGAATTTCCGATCTTACATAAATTGCACTACCACCATGTCTATTTTCGTCTATTCTACAAAACCTTGTAACTATATTAAAACCTTCTATCCCATAGTTTTTCAATTGTGTATATGTCTTGTCAATGTTCGGTAACACAGAGTACTTTACAATCACTATGGCTAGTTAAAAAGTCTTCCAGGAGATCCACGGAATTTCCTATAGACTGAAAATTCTGGTGTATTATGCTGATTACATTTTTATCGCAAATGTCTTTTTTTATTTTGGTGAAGGTGTTTCCCTTCGTTTTTAAAAATTTTCATTCTCATTATAGTTAACATATTGTCTGGATCTTTGCCACTTTTTCTGGTAAGTAGGACAGTTTGGATCTCTTGCAGAATGCTTTAGGTCGGTATATCCCATTTGTTTACAGTTTTGGCCAAAGATAATACTACTACGGATAGATGGTTCATTTAAATGGGGCGCTCTGAATCAGTTCGGAGATATCAATGCTTCCGTAAATGCGAATAAAATTAAGTCGGTAACCCCTGCCCCAGCGAAACGAGGTACGAAACCATGTGCGACATTGCCAATGTCTGTCGCTTTGTTGGTTGTGTATTTTCTAGTCGCGTTTCATCACGCTAATAGTAAAGGCCTGCCGGCAACACTGTTTAACTTTCGTTCAAGGATTGAAATGCATAGCGCGAAAATCTCTCGATGGACATCGGCTCGCGTTAGCCAAAGTCCATTAGGGGTATCAAAAATATAGCATTGAATGGTTTATCTTATCCGTAGTAGTATTATCTTTGTTTTGGCATAACAAATCTGTGGCTTCGCAATCTTTAGCAGCATGTTCGCCACTGCATTTATGGCAACATTCTTTATTTTTGCAGTATTTGGACACATGTCCAAATCCGCAGCATCTGAAACACATGGCTAATGGCAGGTATTCTTGAACATATACTGTTACAAGGTCAAAGTAGATTTTTCTTTTTTTAAAAACCACTTAGCAATGCTTGGGGGCTGCTTGAAAGATCCAGTTCTCTTTCATAGGGTTCCGGCACGTTTTCTTAGTCACTTTTTAGGGATGATCTTTCGGTTACAACATCGATGATGTCTGGATTTTGCCTTAGAAGTTAGTCGTCGACAAATTCATCATCACTGTACCCTTTTTCAATACCAGTCAACATAAACATTGGATCTGTTTTTCCAAGTTCTTTAATGGTGATGTCTCCCTTATTACCAAGTGCTTGTTTTAGTTTGTTTTGTTGACTTTTTCTGTGACTTTGTACTATTACTGCTCCGCTTTTAAGAGAGATAATATTTTTAAATCCTCCACCTATATCTTTATCTTTTATACTTTTTTTAATTTCCTCGATAGTTGCTTTAGGGTCGGCGTTATCTGTTTTTCTGATGATAGTTTCTAATTTTCGTATTCCACTAGGGGGCGTGGTCCAGGGCTGATTGGTTATCACATTTCTAATTGGCAAAGATTCTCGTGATTCTTCAGCTATTTTTGCATATGACACTTCGTGTTGTGGCTGTACCTTGTTTTGATAACTTAATTTATGACTAAGTTCAGAATTTTCTTCCTCTAACTGCCCCATTCGATAAACCATCCTGGTTAGTTGTTTTTGAATAATTCGAGTGGCTTCTATAATACTTTTCTGATCATTCAAATTTAAGGTTGGTTCTCCAAATAATTCCCGGTTTGTAGCATCATGAATTTTATCTAACGCCTCAAGTACTGATTCTATCATTGAAACACCAACTGCATTGTTTTGTTGTTGTTCTGTTTTTTCTGCCATAATATTTTCCTTTTCAAAATTTGCTGGTTTGTTTTCTTGATTTATATTTTCTTGTCTGGTATTTAATTCCGGTGTGCTCACTCTTCCTGAGGAAGCCGACAGGCTTCTTGGTCTTTTATGAACATGTTCTTTATTGTCTCTTGGTGGTGTCCTGATCATAGTCTTTGACGGCCTAAAGATGCTATTCTTGTCCGGTGGTTCTGGAGGATCCATAATGCCAAAAAATTATAATTACTTAAAACTACACTTAAAAAAAATACCGAGTCCGGTCCTGTACAGTATTTATCATATGCACTCTCTTATCAACTATCACTTATTGTATTATTTTTTCAGAGTAATGGAAAAAAAAACATTCTCAACATGTCTTAATAAATATAATGCAGTTGGATTACTACACTCTTCACACTTTTAGCGATATAAAGCACTTAATTAATAGTTATATTTATCTACTAAAAAATACACATATAGGTGGAACTTGCATTGAAGCACCTTTACAGAACGACGCGCGTATACCGAAATATACAAAATAATAAGTACTTAACAAATTTTTGGTCTTATTAAGGTATAGGTTTTACCAGCCAAACTATGGAACTTGTTTTCCCCGGGAAAAACGAATAGTACACTGGTTAAAAAAAAAAGAAAAGAAAAAAAGCTTTTGCCGCTATTACTTTCAAAATTAAAAAATAAATTAAATATCTATGTAGCTTGTTAAAATTTTAATTTTATTCTTTCAGAAAGTTCTTTAGAAGGTTTAGAAGTTTTAAACAAATCGATTTTTTTTATTGCACTTTTCAGTAGCATTATATATTATGGAGAATTTATGGGCGAAAGCCCGATCATCGGACCGGTCGTCCCGTGTCATCATGCGCCTTTCCAAAACTTTAAACGTTATTTCCCAAGACTCGCATTTTTTTGCTGGGCGCATGGATTGCTGGAAAATTACTGAACCAATTTTGATGCCGCTTCGCCATTTTGTAGAGAATTGAACTGGCTATGGTTGCAACCTCGAAAGGTAAATACGCTTCAAAGTTTTGGATTTTACGTACGTTTAAATACAAAAAAGGTCGATTTTTTAATCTTTTTTTTTTTAAATGGCCGCCATTTTGTGAAAAATTGACGATTTCACTTTTCCGAGGTTCGGACCATAGCTACACTCATATATTTTATTAATTTTTTGGTTTCGTCTGTTTCAGGTGCGCCCACCTACCGTAGCACGGCGAGCATGACCTTCTTTGGCGTCATTTATCCCATGACGGTTCAAGATTTTCTGGCGAAATTTAATATAGCTTAAAGATGGGAATATGGGAAAATATGATTGCTTAAGCGGAGCTACAAACCAGAAAACCCCCTTAATTCATCTGTCTATATGTGAGATGTAAAAAACGCTCAAATGACCTATTATGCGACATTCATCGTTTTCCCCGCCGAGTCTTCATAAAAAAAACCCACCGCTGTGTTCGCACGTCGATGTCGTGGTTGGGCCCAGTAGGATCTTTTGTAACATGCGCTGGAGTTGCCGATTATCGGCAACTTCAGCCGGTAGCGTATGGGACGAGATCCGATGCTAAGACGAACACAAGGCTTAACTCAAGGTGTTAGCATACCGTGCTGATAAGTGAATGACATCCTGTGCCTTAAACAGTAATGCGGGGCTCTGCCGTGGTGGACTATTACTTCCCTAGCTCCAAACAGAAAGCGGACAGAACCGCTTTCATAGGAAAAAAGTGACAAAAGTCACATGCAGACAAGGGTGCGCCGCGCCGACCGAAACGGGTGAATCCGTTTCGACAGGTGCCCCTGAAGTCCCAGGCGCCTGTTTCACGGCTAATCCATCCCGAACAAGCAGGTGCTTAGGAAGGGATCCCTGAATCCAAACAGAAGGCGGACAGAACCGCTTTTATAAGGTAAAGGGTTCCTTGGCTTTAAACAGAAAGCAGATAGCGTTTTCATAGGGAAAGACCGAAGGTACGACCTCAGAAGGTACATCTGGTTCCTGTAACAAGGACCTGGTAGCTACCCACGTTACTATACCGGAAGAGGAGGGCATGACGGATCTAATCGTCTGCTCGTCATACTTTCCTGGAGACAGGGACACCAGAACACATATTTGTGCTTGTGTCTGGTGGTGGCACGAGTAAAGGGAGATGAAAGAGCTCGCTCCCAATTTCATATCGAATTCATTAAAGTCTGATCCTATTGGGAGAAATATAAATAGGTGTGAGCACCAATAGACCGAGCGGTCGCGGTGAAGGGCGTAAAAAGTCCACTCACTTTAAACCTAACCTAACCTAACCTTCCTATAAAAAATCATGCATTTTAGTCTATTTATAGACTTGTCACTCAAAAGTTATCAAAGAACCTGTCCAATTGGTTCCCTAAATTGAAATACATCCCAAAACAACATTTTTAAAAAATACAACACCTTTAATTAACAAAACGATAGCCGAAAAAATATTGTATCTAATCGGGCATTAAAGATCTCAACCTCTTAACGGACTAACTAGGCCTAGACCATTAATCGTCCTTATTAATACACTAGTTTGTTAATTTACCTTGTAAATCCATTGGTAGGCGAAGATCTATGACTACCGCTGTCTACCGGTGTAACAGCAAAGTGAGACTCCACAGGGGACTGTAGTCTCAACTCATCAGTCTCTTTCTTTTCAAATCTAAAGTTTTCATTAGCAATGCCGGTGGGACCTGTTGTAGTCTTCGGAGCACCAGGTCGAGGTTGTGTAGATCCTTAAAAAAATATGTACAGATATGAACAATTTTGAACTTATTTTTATAGAATATTATTCATACATTAGTATGGTGGAGATATACAAACAATATTTTTTTCTATTATTGGATATGAACATAATTTAAAACAACATTATCACACATTAATACACAAGAACCCACTATTACGTTAACTTTAATAAAAAGAGACAAACTTCATTGTTTGGTTTAATTATATAGTTCCGAACCTATTTTATAGAAGAGCAGTTTTAAGTCTAATTGAGAATACCACAGTTGGGAAAATACTGATTTATTCAACTAAACCTAAAAGTAAATATGTTCTACAGTTTTGTGGCGGATTCATGTTTTGAATTTTTTGGGGGTTTTTCTTTTTTTATTTTATTTTAGGCGATCTGTCAGTTCATAGAGGTCAATAGGGCTGAGCAAACGCAGTCGCCATAACCTGGGACTAGGACCGAAACGGTCCCATAATTTTAACATTGGTACTGTCTTTAAAACACAACACACTGATTCGGAGAAGAAGGGAAAACTTCTGCGGGCAGCAAGTTCCACAGACTGGACACACTAGGAATGAATGAACGAACAAAGTAGAAAGTTCTCTAAATGTTGCTCTGTTCGGAGCTGCCAAAGGAGGAATTGTACACGCCAACTCCTAGGAGCAGAAGTCGGAAAATACCTACAAAAGAGCGACAGATCCCCTACAGCCCTTTAGTGGACAAGAGAAGAAAGCTTTCCTGTAAGCGTGGGATCATTAATCAGACAAACAGCTCTTATTTGAATGCAATTAAGAATGCTAAGACTTGTGCGAGACGCCATTCCCCAGACATGAGAACTATATTCCAAAGAGAGTCTGATTTGAGATAATTATAGAGTATACAGATTAGAAGGGAGCTCGAAAGAGATTATCCTTTTTTAAAGCTGCTTACGCTATAAATAGAGGTAATGTGTTTGTCCAGTTAAGGTTATTCTCAAAAGTAACGCCAATAAGGTTGAATGACTCGTGAAAGCTGGAAGAGTGGCCATCCACAATAACTTATAAAATCGATTAGAAAGGAAACTGGGGAGTCAAGAACAAAGCTTAGGTGGAAGACTGTAGAAAAGAAGTTTCTTAAGGAACACATCATACCAGACTTGGTCAAAACCTTTGAATATGTCAAGAGCAACGATCTGTGATTCACCAAAAAACTCAAGGGACTTGTTTCAGTCGTGTAAGACAAAGGAAACAAGGCCTTATGGTCCATGAGTACCGAAAACTATTCCACTTCAATTTTTTTATACGAGCCTCTTTAAACTGCCCTACTGATAATATAAATGCATGTTGCCATGGGACAACCCCGTGCCATATTGTTTAAACCGAAATTGTTTAAACAATTGCAAGGCATTGTTATTTTCCAACCGGACTTTTTTTTTGAATATTTTTTATTGAAATACAAAAAAAATCTATGAGTTTTCACGATAAAGTTAATATTATTGGAGATATGCATTTTTAAAGGTTCAAACAATCTTCAATTTGGGTACTTTTGACCCATAAAAAATTTATAAAATAAAAGAATAAAACATAAAATATATTTTTAAAATTATTTATACAATAGTTTATAATCCTTAATTGAGATTTTAAAAAATTTCATTGTGTATACCTGTTTTCTGGTTGTTTATTACGCGCGCTTACAAGTATGCGTCCCTTACCTTTAAGTATCGTCGTCTCTCTCTAATACGCTGCAATATTTTTAATTTAAGGGTTGGTGGGTCCTCCTGGACTATTAATTATTTTGAAAGATAATAAATGTACCCGTCAGAACAAATCTATTGTTTGTGACTTTATATCATAAATATTAAAAAAATCTTTTTAGAATATCCATAATTTTGAAATCAGTTTGGATTTTTTAAATTCTAATATTATTTACATTTTAAGTAATTTTAATTTTATCAAATTTTAAAAAAGGTTACTGATCTGTCACCGAAATTTTTTTGTATTTTGTAAAAAAGTGTTTAAAATAATTTTCAGGTCGATCTGCAGCTTTGGATGAAGGGCCAATCGACCTTGTGTGCACAGGTCTATAACCTGTGACCAGGACAGCGCCAGCCGTTCCATCTCATAGAAGACTTACCAAATATTTTGTGATATATATATATATATATATATATATATATATATATATATATATATATATATATATATATATATATATATATATATATATATATATATATATATATATATATATATATATATATATATATATATATATATATATATATATATATATATATATATATATATATATATATATATATATATATATATATATATATATATATATACAGGATGTTTTAAATTCGACAAATTAATAAAAGAAAACAGTAAATAAGATTTTTTCATAAGCAGTATGGTTAAAAAATAAATTTTAGGCATATAACATAAATATAAATATGTAATATTTTCTACCTTTTAGTCGAACTATAGGCCCTTCCCCATCAGGTCTACCAAAATCTAAAACACCCACATTTGCAAACGTGAGGTAACCACAGCTATGTTTTAAATCTAATAATTCGGAAAGGGCTGCAACTGCGGGATGTCGAACTAGATGCGATTCGTTTTCGGGACTGGGCCGCCTGGAAAATAATTGTAGTATTATGGGACAGTCGACAGGTTAAAAAGCGGAGATATAAACTTATCAAATAATACACAATTTTTTAAAATAATTTATTTTAAATTTTCTTAATTAATTATGTCTTAATTTTTAATACGTTTTAATAAAAATGATTTCATATTTATTTTTAGTAACAACATTATTATTAATATGATTAAAGATATTTGCGATTTAAATAAAAAAAAAAGTAGCAATAAATACCTAAAATCCAAGAAACATAAAAAGACAGACATCGACACAATATACTTATTGTGATTTGGCATTCTAGGTATTTATTGTTACTTTTTTCTACTTTCCAATTTAAATCGCAGTTTTCTCATATGAATTAAATTAATACTGTCGTTACTAAAAATAACTACCAAATTTTGAAAAATAAGAGGTTTTCAAATAGAAACCAATAAATAAGGTGCCCCTAAAGAAAATGTTAGTTTTCTGTCATATCTCTTTTAATTAAGATCAAATAATTTTTTAAGTACCTACTTTAGATTCTATGGAAAAAAAAACAATTTTTTTAATATGAGGAGGTCTCATATTTTTAACTTGGAACATCTAATAGGTAGGTTCAAATTAACAAACACAAATTATAAAAGATGACTACCTTTATTTTTCAACAAAAACAAAAAATTATTCCGAAAATTTGTTCATAACACAAGTGAACAAATTGAAATTTTTGTAATGTAACATTGAGGAAAATAGGTTTGTTTAAAGTATTTTAGACTACTTAATCCGAAAATTATAAACTAATTAATGTCACACATACAGTTTTTTTGTTATAAGGAAAAAAAGAAGAGACGACATATTTTTACAATCTAATATATTAATTTAATGTAAACATATAAAACATGTGAAATCTATGCAAAAACATCACTGATAATAGGTTGTTATGTAAATAAAAAATATATTGCACGAGATATGATACAGCGACAAAAACGTTTACTTTTTCCTTTTGTGTTCTGTAGCATCATCCCTTTTTAAAAACCAACAGTAGTCGCCCAACATAGATGGGTTCCAGCGTCCCTGGTATCTTGTTTCCATCGTCCTGATGTCCTGGTGAAACCTCTCTCCTTGTTCGTCGCTTACTGCACCCAAATTTTCCAGGAAAAAAATCAAATGGGAGTGCAAAAAATGTATTTTTAGAGACATGCGACACCCTAGTAATTCATAGGTTTTCAACAGTTCATCTATGAGGCTTTTATAGTCTTCATCTTTCTTGTTGCCCAGAAATCCTTTCACTACGTACAAATCACATCCAAATCACATCCAAGCTGCAATAAATATCCTTTTCATTTTTAAGGAAATATTTCTCTGGGAGATCATCTAGGTCCAGCTTTGACAAAGTTTTTCTGAGGTCCAATAAATATGCCTTCTGTTAATTTTGCATCACTTAGTTAAGTCCCACAGAAATATTTCTCCTGAGGTACTGACTTTTAAATCACTACCTTCTTTGTCCATGGCTTTGACAAATGTTTTTTTTTGTTTCATTAGTCCAAGAGAGAATAAACGCACTCGCTAGGATCATATTTATTAGGTTAACAAAGGGATATTTAATGTTTCAAGTATCAGGTTCAAAACTGTTAAAGTTCTATGAGGCCAATCTTTTTTCACTGTAGTGTTTTTTGGTAGTTGCCATACTGTCCCACAGACAGGCTTAAAAACAGCAATACCCGTAGCGGTGAAGGCAAATTTGTAAAACCTCCTGCAAAAAAAGCAATAAAGTCCTGGCAAGATAGAATTTTTCTTGCGATACATGACTTTTAAATCTCCACAGATATCCCACTGATACTGTTTATATTTAAAACAATTAAATAATTTTATCAGGTTAAATAACGCCTAAGGGAAATATCAGAAATCATAGGTTTCTTTCATTGTCACTAAATGGGCTAAGGGAATAGATGGTTTTTTGTTTCCATTATAAAGCAGGACTGCTTTTAGGCTGTATTACGACGAATCTATGAATAAACGCCACTCGCTAGGATCATATTCCATATTAAGCTCATTCATTAAACCATCAATATCACAACATACAGATAACGACCCTTTCATAAAAAAAACTTGATGATGTTACATTTCGTTTTGCTTTTGGTAAAAATCCAAAATTTATTCCTGTGAAACACTCAGGCGCCATTTTGTTGGAACCCATTTTTTATCTTACACAAGTTCCACTGTTAAAGTCTCGAACCTGGAGAAGTCACAGCCTACTGGCACTAGATTGTTGTTTTGCAAGCAGCAGTAAAAGATCTGGGCCAGGAGAGTCTATGGTCACGGTGAGTCAAGTCATTTAATTCATTCTGAGTTATTAAGTGAGGTTTACTAAATAAATCTAGTATTTTTGGAAAATAGTTGGTAAAATTATATCTTACCGTTAGGATATAGCGTCACAACTGGTGTTCTCAGGAAGATGTGGATTAGATTCTGATAAAGAATTAGAATCACTGGGAAACATATACTTTATTAATTTTTTTAAATACTTAAATAAGATGTCCAGTAATTTGTGATTAAAGGCGCTATCGTTACCGGAAGTACTTTGGACCTGGCAATGAGGAACTGGCCGTAGCGCAGAAGGCAAATTTGGATACTTTTTACTTTTGCAATTGAAATTTTGTTAATTTTTTTAAATACTTAAATAAAGTTCCGGGAAAGCTATGCTTTTTGGAAATCCTAAATAAAGTTGTAGGAAAGTCCTGTTTATTTTTTTTTAGGCAATTGTATGCAAAAAGACGCAATCACTTACATGGTAAAATTTTTAAAAAATCAGTAGGTTCTAAGACATCCACACCATAGGAACAGCAAACGGCAACAACCTCCACTGAATTTTTCAGGGACGTTGTTGATACATCCACTGCACTAAATTAATGTCAGTTTCGATTAAATTTCAACTCACAAAAAAATTTGTAGCCAACAAACATGAGGAGCCCAACTTTTATCTTGATTCCCATGCTCCGAACCTTTACGCCCTGAGCTAATCCTTAACATCTTTGCACAGAGAGGCAAAGGAAAAAATACTCTCTCAAAATTGTGACACTTAAAATATAATAAAGAGGCTTTTTCTTGACTTCGACTCAGATATAGATCTAGCTTGGGACTTTATAATAAATCGTCCACATATATTACAAAACTTATCGGCTGGATTTTTGCAACAGCGACTACTCAAACTTGCCATTTTATATTAAAATCGACTTAAACACTTGACTTTACTGTAAACGAGACAGAAACAAATTAAACTGCAGAAAACAATAAAACTCCTTAAGGTTCGTATAATATTGTGAAAATAATCCCTCTGCGGTCTTGTTGTAGGCAGGTAAAAATGATTTCAAAGATCGCATTATATAAATGATAAGCAGGTACTTGAAAATGAGACGTGCTGGGAAAAAGTGTTTTAATAACTTCCCAAATAAAACGCAAAATAAGAATTCTCATCGATGTTACAAAAATTATGTCGACTTGTGTAATTTTTGTTGTGGTTCTATATTGTTGTAGCGGATTTTTTTTTTAAATTCTTGTTGGGTACTCGCCAGAAAAGGTTTAATACAATGGGACCGCTCCGGTCCTGGTGCCGGGGTATAGGGCTGAGCACACTCAGTCGCTATACTCCGGGACCGGGAAAACAGGAGGTCCCATTGTATAAAAACTTTTCTGGCAAGTACTGAAAAAGGAATTTTTAAAAAATTAATAAAGTAAACAAAAAATACTGAAACAAGAAATAACGTAAAAATTTAGAAGGCAACAAATACTGGTTTATTGCATAAATGCCGGTCACTCACTATAAGCTCATCGGTAGCACATACCATACTATGTGATCGACAATACGACAGTCCGATAATTGGTCGTTGAATCTAGTTCACCAGAGTAGATACAGTTGTACAAGAAAAGTTAAGTGTAATTTGTTAAATATGTTTTTTTACTACCCAAGATATTTTTAAAAATATTTTTACTTTTTTTTTGATGGAGACTAGTATTTAAAAAATTAAAATTTGTCCTGCAAAAGGGCAAATAATAGAAACTTAAGGGTTTAAAAAATAAATATAAATAAGAGAATTTTGTAAAAAAGTGTTGGACCAAATAGGGTACTTAAATTCTTTGCGGTATTTTTTTGTCAAAATCCCTTATTGAAACATTGTTGAAAACTGGGCAATAATTCCCCGATATAATTGATTTAAAGATATTTGACGCAAATCATAACTTTAAACTTAAAAATAATATTTAAACACCTTTGTTACGATAACATTCTAAGAAAGGAAAACTCGAATATTTTTCATGGTTAAAGAATTATTAGTATGGCAGTTTTTTTATTTAGAGAATTCATATTACCTTTATGGTTTAAA
>JAHBCN010012974.1:0-25530 GCA_019359885.1 Listronotus oregonensis
ATCCACTAGTCGAGAGAGAGAGAGCAGGTATTATGTGTATTATTGGGGTAAATTTGTATTAAAATACATTTTTCACTAAAAAAACATAAGAAATAACATTTTAAAATAAGACCATACTTTAACTAATTTAGTTTATAAAAGGGTAAAGAGCGGGGAGCATATCCTGGAATTCTGACAAGTGAGATTACGGCATAAGGCATTCATTAATTCACCCACAGATTCACTTGATATTTACCCTCGTGACGCCAAAAATGTATCTTGCTTCTTCCTTTCCTTTACCGTCAGTTTCTAAACGCGCCCCTGTTGTCTACTGAAATCAAGCTCTAGCCTTATCTTTTTCAAACATTTTATTTCTTTCATCACGGCATGATCTTTGTCTTTAATTAGGGATACACTGTTTTAAAACAAACACCGGCGAAGAAACTTTGTCTCATTGTTAATTAAATTCTGACATAGCATCGTTACAGAGGAATTCATCTACAAATTTAAAAAAAGATCATAAAAATCAAATTAGCGGTTGACAAGAGAGCCAGCATCTAAATTGGGGCCAGCTTATAGTGGAAAGTTTTTTGTGGAGATGAGTGTATATTAAAAAATATTGTGTAAAAATTCAAGCTTATAAAATTCCATAACTAATAATAATTTTAACTTAAATTTTAGAAAATATTTGTTTTATTAAAAAAATAGATGCACTACCTATAATACTTCTGCAGATTAGTCGATTCTAAGCCTTAAATCTAACTAAACATTTTTTTACCCGCTCTAATAGCTAAGAGGCAAACTGCTTTTCCATAATCATGTTATAGATTTAATGGCATTGCCCATTACAATGCAGTACATAGCGCCACACCGGAGATTAACGGTAATGGTTCGTACATTAGCTTTTACAAGTGTTTATTATTTAAATGTTATGGTTAATGATTCTCATATTACTCTAATAAATCATTATCAGTCATTTTTAAATAAGTTTAATATATGGCCCAATTTTAATGTAAAATATCCCTTTGCTTATTACCATTCGAGAAATTTGGGCATGAAAACGACACCCAAAAGAATAAGGTTACACAAGAGCATCAGGCATCAGAGACGACCTTTTAAAAATGAAATCAGATCCAAAGTCAGCTGAATTTCCTACAATATAAAGAAAAGGATTATTTTTCAGGGATCCTGCCTAGTAGATTGATAAATCAGACACACATGATGAAGTTAGCGCTGATACATTTAGGACAAAACTTTTAGTATAGTACAGCAGGTAGTAGTATGTGCTATACGGGGTGGTGCGTCGCCGAGCGGAACATAGGAAATCTCATGTAAATTTTAAGGGGTTAATTATTGGCTCCCCTGTACATCTTACAGAAAAAATGTAGGATAACTTTTTGAAGAGACCAATCTAACAAACTCACGTGCCAAGTTTCTAAAAAATTGTATAAGCGAATCTTGAATTATTTAATTAAATGTAATTGCAAAATAACCAAATTATCGGTTCAGGTAAAACCAAACAGACACCAGCCACCAGCAAACAATTTGTTATAAAGCTTTGTCAAATCTGACGTACAGCCGAATACAAGGAATGTTTTTTTGTTACATCAATCTCACAACCATTAATTCAAAGTAAAAGACACGTTAACATTATTTTTATTAAACCTTTTATTTATCTATCGATCATTAAAAAAATAATTGTATTATCCCAGAATTTAATTAAACCAAAGCAGTATCTGAAATATTTTTAATTTATTTTCCCATCAAGCCTATCTGGTCCATTTCAACCATTAAACGTATTTTCAGTAAAGTCGAGTCCAAAGCCATCGCAATAAATAATTGTAAATATTTAACTCCTATGATCAAAAATAGATCTGAAAAAAGAGAGAACTGAACTCTTCATATTTTACTGGGTGTGAAAAAATTAAATGAAATAAAATATAATAACTTTTTTTAAAATAATAGAGAATTACATAAAAACATTAATTAATCAAATGTTTAAACAACCCCCCATTAACAGTAAACAGTAAACAATATCCCAACCGATCATAAAATTCATTTCTAACGTTGCTAAGTTGATATTGCGAAATTTTTTTACATTCTAACGAAATAGCGATTTGTAGCTGCTTAAGATTCTTAAAATTTACACTTTTATAAATGACACTCTTTAAGTGACCCCATAGAAAGAAGTCATTCAGTGAAAGATCAGGTGACCTGGCCAAAGTATCCGGTACCGTGGACCAATAATATTGCCGTTAAAAGCATTTTCCGGGTACATTATGGGCGGGGCAACCATCCATTTGGTAACAGATCATTTGATCTTCCCGAACAACTTCTTTTAAGGCGGGTCCAATTTGATTTTGAAATAATTCAGGTTATAGTCCATAAAAAAAGGTCCAATGATATGGTGTCCGATAATTCCCACGAATACATTTGTTTTTTAGAAATATTGTGTTCGAGTACGAAAAAAGCGATGTTCATGTTCTTGGCTCCAATACCGGCAATTCTGAACATTTGGTTCATTGTTGAGGGTGAATGTACATTCATTAGTAAAACAAATATTTCTTAAAAAATTCCTATCGTTATTTGCCCTTTCCATCATTTCAATACAAAATGCCATTCTTCGCTCTTTATCTCTTTCCTGCAGCCCTTGATGTTTTTCAAATTTATACGAATAATATTTGTGTTTTTTCAAAGTGCGAAATACCGTTGTATGATGTTTATTTACCTCTTGCCCAAGAACGCTCGTACTAGCCATTTTGTTTTCCTTCACACTCAGTAGAATATTAAGATCTCTGTTCTCTCTTTCTTCGGTTCTATTTTCGATATCCTGAGTTGAACATTTACAATTATTTATTACGGTACCTTTGGTCTCGAACTTACTGACAATACCTTTAATAGTTGAAATGGACGGAATGGGCTTGGTGGGGAAATAAACTGAAAACATTTCAGATACTGCTCTAAAACTGTTTTTCGCATAATGCCACTTAATTATGGATACTTTTCGTCGATTTAATAATTTATATTTTTTTTAAATACGGACTGTCATTGGTTTATTGACACTTTTCCTCATGTCAGGGACAATATTTATTTTGCTGGTGTCTGTTTGGTTTTACCTGAACCGAAAATTTGGTAATTTTGCAATTACATTTAAATGAATAATTCAAGATTCGCTTATTAAAAATTTTTGAAACTTGGCACGAGGGCTTGTCAGATTGGTCTCTTATCTTATCTTACATTTTTTTCTGTAAAATGTACAGGGGAGCCAATAATTGACCCCCTTAAAATTTACATGGGATTTCCTATGTTCCGCTCGGCGATGCACTACCCGGTATAATTATGTGGTAAATTAGGAAAATGTCAAAAAAATCCAAAATTAAATAATATACATACTCTTAAACAGTCAAGCACCCCTAGTAGAGGTAGTTTATCAACACAAGACTTAAAGACTTGGAGGTTTTGGGGAAAGTGAAAAGCTCTACAGGCTGTAGGTTCCCCAGTCTAGATACTACACTCTAGTACTAGAGAAATAAAGGAATAAACAAAGTGAGAATACGAGGCATTTTCTGATGGGCGGTAAAGGGATTCACAATAGCAGCACTCTATGTTGCCTTGTAGAGAGGTGCTATAGAAAGAAATATGTTGGCAAATAAGGCGACCGACTTTTCTTTTAATGGAATTAGGAATACTGGCAGTTATGGAAGGGGCCATTCTCTAAAAATGGGAATCATATTCTAAAGAGGATCTAATTTAGGATACATTTATACCCTAAATGTATCCTAATTATGGGATTAGAAAAGAAGCAATATTTTCGATAACTTTTTAAAAAATCAGTTTTAAAGTTTCGCTCAGCAGTGACTTGGTGACTTCTTTGTAGCGTCAATTTATATAATAATTAAAATGTATAATGTATCGTATTTTTTATTTTTTTGGGGCCAAAATAAAATGTTATTAAAACATATTTGGATTTTAAAAAATGTTTGTACCTTGCGGTAATCCTTGGTTAGGCCTAATAAAAAAAACAGTGCTAATTCAATAGACTCGCATGTGGAAAACGTGGGACAGAATGACGTAAACCATTATTTAATTAGCTAATGTTACATTTTTTGCCTGATGCCCCAGGTATTAGGTGTCAAACGAAAAGGGTTTTTGTTTTATTATTTTCATGCGGTTTTAATCCTAGTAACCCATCGGACATTAAATATATATTTAAAATAAAATAAATTTCTTTTGATTGATTAAGGGTTAATTACTTAGTTTCAGCATTATTAATTAAATCCCTAAAAATTATTCTACTGAATTATTTCTAAAAAGCTTAGTTACACCCTTAAACAGACAACTTTAAATCTGCCTAATTCAAAATACTAATAAATAACTTTTTAATTAGGAACTTGATTTTAACTGAAATAAAGCATATTTTGACTGTGACACAAATACGTAAAGGAGCCATAATTTTATGGTGTCTTCTAAACTCTACCTTCAATAACATTTTCTTAATTAAGAAAATGTTTAAAATTAATTAACGATATTTAAATTTTAGATGTATACAAATCCTTTTTTAAAATTGCCTACTTGAATTATTTTGTGTCCCTTATCAAGACAATTACTTTATTTTATGTTAAAAAATGTAAAAATAGTAATTATCTATATATAAGTATCTATAAGTTAAACATAAACGTCAGTCAATCATAAACAATAAAAATAAGAGCTGCGGGAGTTCCTGATTCAAACAACGAACAAACAGCAAATAGAACTTGGGTGTTATTGCCTAACAATATTGCCAATAATTCAATAAGAAGAAGAACCCGATTTAAAATAAGAAAGCTTTTAAGGTCGGATATTGGGCTACAAGTATTTCACTGTAAAATTTTAACCAGTTTTAAATAGTAAATATTTACCAACGGTTAAAAATAATATGTAATTTGAACAATTTCGTAAAAAATCTCCCAAGCGTGTTTTTAAAACTATTATAATTTGTTATTTAAAGCCGATAAAACGGTTTTTATAAAAAAATATATTTATTTTTGAAAAGTTTAAAGTAGATTAGAAAATACAGTAGAGTCCCGATTATCCGTGCGCGGTTTATCCGGGCTGCGGATTATCCGTGCATGCCCATTATTGGAAAATTGTCCTTATCGAAAAGAACTTATGATGATCTAGTTGGATGAAGTTTTGAAAATCCGTTCACGATCAAAGACACAATTTTTACAGTGACAAATGCTTGAAATGAAGTGAAAGAAATTACTTAAAAAAAAGCTTTTACCAAATAATGACGCTGGAGGAAGATGAAAGCATCATTAAATCTGATGATGAATGACCATAACTGAACTAACCGCATTAGTTTGCAACGCAACTATTTTGAGCAACGAGAACCTTTGGACCTTTTTGACATTTTAAACTTGCGCAGAATACGTCAAAAAATTAAAACAGATCAAAGAATTTTTGCACAGACCAAAGTTACAGATTTTTTTTTAAGCATAGCTACCTTATTATACAGAATGTCCCAGAATATGTGGGCAATCTCTCGGAATTTAATAGAAAACCTAAAAATATTACGACAAGTTCCCATAAAGTTTTTTCCTACGACCCTCCCCTAAAGAGATACAGATACATAACGGACGCCTCTGGGAATCGTTTTTTTAAAATAACTTTTTAAATACTAATCGTAAATTAATATTTTTTTTAATATGTTGGTTATTAGATAGGTCTTTTCAAAAAAAACCATTAAATCATATATGGCTTATTTAGTTTGCCAGGGACGGACTAGCTTTAACACAATAATAGCAATTTTTTAACACCCTGTATGATAAAGGCTCAACAATATTATTTTTGGATAGCTTTAACCTTAAACTAAAAAAAAGGCATTCTTGATTGACATCGTTAAGATCAAGTGTTTACGAGAAATAAGATATTTTCTATTTTGTTATATATCTTTTTATGAAAGTTAGTTAACTATGAATCTTATTTATGAGATCTGTATCATAAATATGTAAATAAAATGTAAGAAATAAATGGTCGGATTATCCGTGTTTTTAAATCATATTTTACTTTTTTATATATTTTGAAATATATTTAGAGCATAAACCAGCTTAAAAATTTTGTGTTATATATTATAACTGATTTGGCAAAAATTTTGCATTTTAAAGAAATAGTAAAAATATTTATTTGATAGTATTTTTTGACCCAAAACTATTTAAAATATACATTTAAGGGATATTTTAATATTTTTCCTTTCCCTTATTCCAACGTAATTTTTTATAGTATAACGTAATATAATAGTAATAAGTATACTTATAGCAAATAGGGAAAGAATTGTTATTAAAAAAAAATATAATATTATTATATATATATAATATATATATATATAATATATATATATATATATATATATTATATATATATATATATATATATATATATATATATATTTTTTAATTTTTTTTCTAGTTTTACATTATCACGATTACAAAAATATAATTTTTAAAAATTAAATTTTGATATCTGTGTGTGTTTGTGTGGTTAACTTTTTTATATCACGATAACCATACCCAGTACGGGACTTAATTAAAAATGTTTTTAAAATTGCCTTTTCTTTCGCCTTTCTTTCCCATAATAAAAAAATTCTAAACTACTCCAATATTTAAAATCAAACCCTTTTTAATTAGCCTTTCAAAAAAATTATTAAAAACACAATCAATGCAAGTTGGTTCCATAATCTAGGTACTAGTTATTGAGGTTTACCCTATCATTCTGTAAAAATAAAAATAAATGCAACCAGTAGTCGCTGTTACTTTGAACAGTTGTGTATCGTTTTATTTAATTATTACCTGTGTTTAGTTAATAAATCTTTTCCTTAGATCCAAATTTTAGCGTCTTTTTGTTCAAATATAATTTAGAAATAAGTATTTCTTTGTTTACTACAAATGTTAAAATAAACGATAAAAAAAAATTTCGTCACAGTTTGAATGAAATACAGATTTTTTACCAAAAGACTTGGTAATTATAAAACTTTTAGGAGCTTAGGTCCGTAAGTTTCTGTGTGTTTTTCTAAATTTTCTCGACTCATCCTGTTAGGAAAATATTCTCTTCCATGTCTCCAGAGATGAAATATTAAAACACCTAGTATATAATTACGTATTTTTTGTTTGACATATTTTCCTATTTAATACTAAATACTAAATAATATTTTTATTTCTATTTATTTTTTGCCATTGTGTGTCAAAATCCCTGGTCGAGCCGAGAGATCGAGAGACCTCGATAACCGAATTAAATCAAATGTAGCATAATATTAGACCCGGTCTTAATTTTAACAGCTTATATAAGTCATGAGTAGAGACCGGACATCGATAAAAAACCATTACAATTTCGAGCTTATAATGATATAGAATATACCAAATAAAAATGCAATAAATAATTCAACTTCCTTTGGTATTTATGGTTTTTATTTTGGTATTTTATTCGGTGTGATTTCTTGTAGAATAATTCATGAGTATGAGCTTAACCTGGGCTTTTTAAGGAGTAAAATGTACCGGGTGTCCAAATAAGACAAGACGCCGGCTGTATATCAGAAAATATTTATCGCACAACGTTGGGGAAAAAATATTTTTAGTAAAAGTAATGAAGAGGAATAGCTGAAAATTATTTTCAAGTTTCTGACTCCTAGGGGGCGTAACTGCAATCTTGAATCTAAAAAAGTGATGTTTTTGTGAATTTTACTATATTAACCTAACAAAAAAATACCTGATCTTTAAAGTCGAGCATAATTTGAACTTTTTTTGTTCGACAATTTTTGCTGTATCTCTAAAAATAAAGTGGTGGAGACTATTTAAAGGTTTTCGTAAAAAACACTCTGTATCTTTAAAACGGCTTAGCCGATTTTAACAAGATTAGGATAGTTAAAGAGCTATTTTATGAGCTTTTAATTTTATAACATTTAAAGTTTTGTTACTTGCACATGTCGCCGCTAGAGGGCTTTTTTCAACATTCCGACAGTAATTTTCTCAAAGCAATTAAATGCATTGGTATATGTTTTTTATATAAAAAAGTAGCTAAATGATGCTTAAACAAGCTCGCGAATCCATATCTCGATATCTTGTTCCGTACCTAAAATTTAGGCCAAAGAAAATTTTTATACGTCAATATCTCAAAAACTATAAAAGCTACGAGAAATTTCATACGACATAAATTATGCATTGCATTTAGACAAAAAGATTATATAACCTAAATTTGAGGATCCGTAAAAATACATAATTAATGTCCCATAAAATTTATTGTAGGTTTTATAGTTTTTAAGATATTGACGTATAAAATTTTCTTTGGCCTAAATTTTAGGTAAGGAACAAGATATCGAGATACGGTTTTTGCGAGCTTGTTTAGGCATTGTTTAGCTACTTTTTTATAAAAAAAATATACCAATGCATTTAATTTTTTTGAGAAAATTAACCATTTCTGACGGAATATCGAAAAAATTCCTCTAGCGGCGACATGTGGAACTAACAAAATTTTAAATATTATAACATTTATAGCCCAAGAAAAGCTCTTGTCAACTAGCCTAAGCCTGTTAAAATCGGCTTAGCCGTTTTGAAGATATAAAGTGTTTTTTACGGAAAGCTTTAAATACCCTCCACCACTTTATTTTTAAAGATACAGCAAAAATTGTCGAACAAAAAAGGTTCTAATTATGCTCGACTTTAAGGATCAGGTATTTTTTTGTTAGGTTAATATAGTAAAATTTACAGAAACATCCTTTAGATTCAAGATTGTAGTTACACCCTAGCGGCCATTTCAGAAACTAGAAAATAATTTCCAGCTATTTCGCTTGACCACTTTTCCTAAAAATATTTTTTTCTCCAAGCTGTGCGATAAACATTTTCTGAGATACAGCCGGCGTCCTTTCTTATTTCGACACCCGGTACAAAAAATGTGCAAAAAAACACTAGGCCAAAATGATACCTTTTGTTCAGAGAAGGTCTCAAGCAATTTTTAAGATATTATTTTTCACAAATGTCATTTTAACAGGTATTTTTCGAAAGACGCCATTTTTAACATGTGTATTTTTTTGTTATACTTTGCTTTTAACGGATGCCATAATTGACAGATGTAAATTATAACACGTCCTTTCCAACGGATTGTCATTTTTGTCAGGTTTTATTTTCACAGATGTCAGTTTTGATAAATGTCAATTTACAAGTTAGTCCAGTAACTAAAGACCTGAAAGTACCCAAAGCTGTAAATAAATCTGTACAGTTTTCATTTGTGAAGCAATTCTTAGGTCTTCGCGGATGCTTTCGGGCGAGAAAAAGTTTATCAACATTAACAGGTGGGAAAGGACTGAAAATGGCCCCTCAAAGCCCGAAAAATGGGTTTCCCGCTAATATCTGCCAAAATATGAAAATTGAAGAATTTTTGTTTAGACCAAAAATGAAGATTGCCTTGAAATCTACACAAAGTGGCCCTTATAATTTTTTTGGAAAAATCGATAGTTTTCGAGATAACGGGACTCAAAAGACTCCCATTTTAGCTGCCGCTCTACCGCTAGAATGCCGCTATCTTCATGGATTCACTTATAAGCGGGCGGCAAATTCACGAAGTGGCGAATATCAGTTTCTTATGTTTTGAGAAAATGGCCTCCGAAGTTTTGGGATTATTCAAATCATTGTAGTTTTTACATTTTTTCAAATATTATCATCAAATTTTGACTGGAAACTGTAAGGGTAGGGTTATTTTGAGTACCTAGGGAAAAAATGAGATTTTGCAATCGCAACACAACAAAAACAACATTCGCCCTTTTGAAGTACAACCTTTATTGTCGGATTAACATTCGCCTTACAAAAAAGTCAACATTCGCCCTTTTGAAGTTCAAACTTTATTGTCGGATTAACATTCGTCTTGCAAAAAATATCATATTGGCATCTGTTAAAAATGGTACTAAGTAACAAAGTAGGTAAGTATCGATAAAAATAACTACACACTTCTAAACGAAGAATTATAAAGGTAAAAAAATATATAAACTTTAAACAAAAAATGACCACCACACCTGTCGAAACGTTATTTTAGGTGGGTAGGTACTTATCTTAATGGGGCAGATTTTTAAAAAACTCCTTGTATTCAAAGCCACGTATGACAGGGTTTTTGCCCTCACATAAGGATAATAAAGATTTATATTTTTTTTCGGGAATTTTCTGAAGTCCTTTATTTAGTCTGGTTACAGGTACTTTAGATAAATTGACATTTCGTGGAAGTGTTATTGTTCGGAAATTTGTATCAAAATGGCTATTTTTAAAGGATATTTGGCTTAGATTTGACTTGTTTACCATTGTTACAAAAACTTTGGTCCAGTTTATAACAACTTTCCCAAGTGAATCATCAGCTTGACATCTAATCGTGAGAATACGCAAATCCTGGGAATATTTCTTAAAGTCAAGAAAGTCGTAAAAATTCATTTCTACCACAATGTACGGATGTTTACGTCTTGCTAATTTTATAACTGGTACTATCTGACTAGGTAGAAATAAATCTCCAGCTACCTTTATGGCTCTATTGATTGTACTGTGGGCCGAATCTCCCTCACTTTGCCCGTGGCACGTTTCAAAGAAATAATGATGAACACTTTTAATATTTTTGCTACTTTTCAAGAAGTATAAATACATTGCTGGAAGAACTGAATTTTTGTTTTGTCCAAAACACCCATCTGAAAAAAGATCCACTGTTTCAGCTCCTCTATTGTCACAAACTTGTAAAAATCTGTAAATGCATGATGCTATTTCTGACGCACCTCTTTTACTTTGAGTTTCATCCCAGGTATAGCAATAACAGTCTTTTGATGCGAGATCATAAATTGTGAAGTTATAGAAGCTTAGGCGTTGCTTGTAAAATAGTGCACTCTCTTTAGAAATAGGAAGATGTATGACCTGCTGTAGATCAAAAACAGCACTAATATGTTTGTTGTCTTTCATTGCTCTCTGCTTACTATCTTGCTTGATTTCTCTTACTTTCTTCTTTTCACTTTCATGTTTTTTGAAACTCTCCAATAAGCTATTCCTTCTTACTTCGTCAGCGGAGTAGTATGTATTACATATTGTGCATTGGTCCTTTTTTGGCCTATGCACTGATAGGTTCAGTTTAGTAAATACCTTTCGATAAGTGAAAATACTAGCAGGATCATCATCTTCATATTCTTTTAAATACATTTCATGCATTTGGGAAACTGAAAGTAGAGGTGACAAATATTCTTTTGAAGAATCCGCGCGACAATAATGGGATTCTACCCTTGGAAACTTATCTATGTGATTTGCAATATCTTTTTCAAGTTTGCTGTCGCGTTCTTTCATTTTGCGGGTTCTTCCACCTCTTCTTTCCCTCTCTATAACACCTGTATTTTTTTTCTTCGTTATACAAGTTCTCATAAACTTTTCCGAAATACAAAGTGTATTCAAAAATAAAACTTTGCAAACTTGAATTTTCTCTCCAAAGAACGGTAAGCGCCAGTCGTTTCTGTGTCTTTTTCTAGAATTAACTTTGTGGATCTTAGGAACACCAGTTTCAATTAAACTGCACACATATTGCCTCTGAAGATCTAAGGAACCAAGACCATAAAACTCAGTCAATATTTCTTGTCGTTGATCATTGGTGAATAAGTGACATTTTCTTCCAAACCTTTTACAATAATCGCTTTTGCAGGCTTCCTTAAGCAGTTTTGGAGGAGCGATATTCATTGTATTTGGAATTACAAACGGCAGCCCAGTTGATTTTCTAAATTTATTTTCCTTTAAATATTGTGCCTTACTTCGTTTTCTCTGACGGGCTATTTCGACTGGATTACCTTCAACTTCAAAGTCTGCAGGCTTCAGAACAGACTTTTCGTTAGAACTTGATTTTTGTGGGCTTTTGTGGTTTATGCAGTCTAAATTTTCGTCAAAATGTGGCCAACAAAGTAAAATATTACACCTGTGGCATGCTGCCCAAACTTCTTCCAGGCATCCACTATATTCGCAATGTTGTTGAACCTTACCATTAAAATCACTCTCTGAAGGCTTAGCAATTGTCATCTTGCTTTTTTTGTTTTTTACTTGTGTAAGGCAATTGACGTCAACAACTTCGTGAATTTTACAATCATTCTTTCCGTAATAGTGCTGCATACAAAGGAAATAACCGCAACCACAAAATTGTGTACCTTTTACGGTGCACTGTTTAAATTCGCAATTTACGGAATCATTTTTATCAAGAATAGAGTCAGCAGAGCAATCCATAGTTGCATCTTCTAGTAACATATCTGCAAAAAAAAGCATTAAATTAAAAAGGGGTCGCGAGATGAAAGACTTCAAAAAGTACCTGTTTTTGCTTCTACAATGCGTATATCAGAAATTATGTTGATTTTTGAAATATGAGACTCTTCAATAATTATTATTTGAGGGTCTTCCAAAGTTTTAACCAAATTTTCTTTTGACTTTGAAAACGGGAGATTATTATCCAAAGCAAGATTTTCTAGAAAAGGAAAATGAAACTGTATTATTATGAGAATTTCATCCCCCACCTGAATAAATATTTAACAATTAAATTATCGTGATAATTTTTCTGTTTAAAAATGACCCCGATAATTCTTCTGTCATTTTGTCAAAGCCATTTTTTATATAGCAAAAGTTGACAATTCGCGAATTTGGTTCATGAAATTCTCCTACGAATATAACGCATGCATCGAAAAACCGGTAGTTTTAGACAAATCTTCATTCAAGCAATTAGGTAGCAGATGCATTCGTAGTCTTTTTCTAGCTCAAATTGCTTTCATGCAGATTTCCCTAAAACTACCGTTAATTTCCAATGCACTTGTTACATTATGTATGATAAAATATTGACAGTTTTAAAATTTACCTGGTGATATCTCCAGAACATTCTCAAGCTCTTCTTTTCCTGGAGTTATCTCAATTTTGCAAACTTCGGATTTATCAGATATTGCGGGGGTTTCCAAGTTTTCAACAAAAAGTTCCTTTAACTCAGGCAACGGAATAATATTCTCAGTATCTTTCCAGTTATTATCAAAAGCAAGATTTTCTAGAAAAAGAAAAAAAAACTGACCTATTATAACAAAATATTTACATAGTTTCAAAACCTACCTGGTGATATCTCCAGGACACTGCCATACTCTTCTTTTCTTGGAATTATGTTAATTTTGGTGACTTCAGATTCGTCATTTATTATGGGGATTTCCAAATTTTTAACCAGAAGTTCCTTTATCTTAGATAGTGGAAGATTGTCAGTATCATCCCAACTATTATCAAAAGAAACAGTTTCTGGAAGAGAAAAGAAAAATAATATAATAATAAACAAATTACCTACAGTATTGAAACTCACCTGTTGATGCCTCCGAAACACTACTTCCATGCTCTTCAGTAGCCATAATTTTTCCGTAATACCATTTTCCATTATATTTCATTTTTACTCTGCAACCGGTATTAAGAACACTTTTTCCTCGACTTTTTCGTTTATCCACACACTTTAGTTCTTTAAAATCCACCACGTTTTTTTCTCCATTATCCCACAACACTAATGCATCCATTTTTTTTTGTAAAAAGGTTGTTTTCACTAGGAAGGCACAGCACACTCTACTGACTTTTTTAAGTTCAATTTATTTTTTGAGGTTAAAATAATCGCCACTATAGTTCACAAACAGGCGAATGTCCCATATTCGCCCACAGCCGTTAACTCAAGAAGAGTTTTCAAAGAGGCGAATATGATATTAGCCTGTTTGAAAAAACTCTTATTTGTTATTTGTTACATACGCCTAAACTTATAAATAAATTAATATTTTAAGGAGGAATAATATACGTTCGCCACTTTGAGTGCTTATTCGGTGCTCCCACTTCTATCGAATAACGATATAAGCCAAAAACCGCATTTTTTCATATTCGCCACTTCGTGAATTTGAGTGTGTCCCAGTCCCAAAAATTAATTTCCCGCGAATATCTGCAAAAATATGCGAATTAGTAAATTTTTGTTTAGACAAAAAATGAAGATCACTTCAAAATCTACAAAAACGATCAATACCACTTTTTTCGCAACACCAATATTTTTCGCAAAAACGGCCGTGGAAAAATACCACACTGGATAGATGTGGCTAAAGGGCTAAAAAACGCAGATGTGCAAAACAATTTTGTATCAAAACGCAAGAAAGATGGTGAAGGAAATTTTCTGAGATCATTGAACACTTGCGAAGGTCTCATTATAAAAAAAATGTTAATAAAAAACCATTTTTTCAAAAAATATCAATAAATTAATAAGATACTCCCAAAATATTGTGAAAGAAAACCTTTTTCATTATTCCAGAAAAATCAGAATGGACCCAAACTCATACGCAATGATAGGTACAGCTATTCACATTCCGATGAACTTTGAATGATTAAAAAATGTACATTATTGCCCGAGTAATGGAACAATTCGTCCGCCCGCTTATAAATGAATCCATAAAGATAGCGGCATTCTAGCGGTAGAGCGGTAGCTGAAATGAGGGGACTTTTGGGTCCCGTTATCTCAAAAACTATCGAATCTTCATTTTTTGTCCAAACAAAAATTCTCCAATTCGCATATTTTGGCAGATATTAGCCGGAAACCCATTTTTCGGGCCTTGAGGGGCCATTTTCAGCCCTTTCCCACCTGTTAATGTTGATAAACTTTTTTTCGCTTGAAAGCATCCCCGAAGACCTAAGAATTGCGCCACAAGGAAAAACTGTACAGATTTATTTATATCTTTGTCCCTTCATTTATTGGACTAACAATAAGTTGCAACATTAGACAGTAGTTATTTATACCTAACAGATAGATAAGATTGGTCAAACTATTTTTTTTGTATGGTTTAAACTGCATCAAAAATATTGTTTTATGAAAAGTCAAAAATAAATTAAAAAGTATTTCATGTGAACTAATAGTAAATGGTAAAAATACTTATCTTTTTCAATAAATATTTTAAAGTGTGTAGTATAACAGAAAAGATTAATTTACTTTTTTGCCCATTTCTTTTAGTTTAGTAAACAATCTTTAAATTAAAGTCATAGTTAACACAAAATTCTTTTAAATATCCCCCGTAATCTTGCGCAAGCAAAGGCAAATCATTCTACAACAAAGCACCATCCAAGGCACCATACCTAATTTTTTCACGAGTTCCCACTCAAGGTATATTAATAGCGTCGTGGCCTGAAACCACAACGGGTGCTCCCCGACTTCCTGTATCCGGTGTTTGCTTTATGTTTTAGATGGCTAGGGTGCAAGTAAAATTTTCGTTATAAAATTAATAATATTACATGATGAATTTTAAAAATACGAATGGCTCTTAAATAAATAGAAATAACTTTTTTTGTCTAAAAAAAAACAAAACTATATAGAGAATGAATGGTTCTTAAGACCAATATTTTTAATACATAAAAGACTGTCACTGCCTAATTTTAAAATGAAACAATTAAGTATGGATAAAAACGAAATAAGGTCCTTTTAAATAAATTGTTGTTTTTAATTTAAGAATGTAATTTAAGATGATTTTAAATTAATTAGTTTTAAAATGCCTGCTCGTGTTTTAAAAAAAATTAACATAACAATAAAAAATTAAATGTAAATTAGTAAATTAATAAATTTTAATGTGCGTCATTTCCAAAGTGCTTTTTAAATCCCATCCTGCCGTAAAGACAAAAAAGATTAAATGGAAAATTTTTCATTAGGCCGCGTCAGTAATGAGTTAGTCTTAATGT
Source organism: Listronotus oregonensis (assembly GCA_019359885.1). Classification (NCBI taxonomy): domain Eukaryota; kingdom Metazoa; phylum Arthropoda; class Insecta; order Coleoptera; family Curculionidae; genus Listronotus; species Listronotus oregonensis. Next base: position 15,711 of record JAHBCN010012974.1, read on the forward strand.
CGTTAAAAGGGTGTGTTTCTTGCCAAACTTTTAAGCCGAAGGAGCTTTTGCTAAATATCAGTAATATTTTTTTTTTCAGTAAACAATTCGTTTGGTGATAAAATGAAATAAAAAACTGTATTTAATTTATTTTACTCTTTTCCAATAATGATAGAGAACTAAATAAAAATTTAAGTTATCAACCAACATTTTATTCGTTTCCTTGAAAGGGTTAGACAATGTTATGATTTCAACAACACTAAAATCTTGTACTTCCATTGTCTTTACCAAGGCAATCCCTGACTTTGACGTTTCACCTCGTTCCGTATGTTTTTTGTGTTCTTTAATTGTAACTTTGAGTGGTCTTTTTGTTTTCCCGATTTATACCTCACCACATTTACAGGAAATTGGGTAGATACAGTGATTATTGGACACATTGTTGTCCGGTCTCGTCTTAGTAATAATACTTCTTAGAGTGGTTTGGGATTTAAATGCCGTTTTAACATTATACCTATTCGCGATTCTGCGGATCTTTTCCGAAGTTTCTTTAATACATGGAATTATCATAAATATTTGGTTATATGAAGTCTCGTTCAAGTAGGGTTTTTTGTCTTGTTTTAATATGTTTTGTTTGTTTTATTCACCAGTCTCTCACTGTATTTGTTCTGATTAAGATCTCAAGTTATCTTACTTATTTCCTCTTGCAGTGATTCCATACTGTTGCATAAGGTCACTGCGCGGTTATATAGAATACGTATGACCCCCTGTTTTGTTTCGTTTGAGTAATTAGAATTAGGGTTTGTATATGTCCATTATTTCGTTTGACTAGAACGTCGAGAAAAGATAGGGTCAAATTTTGTTTCTTTTTCATTTGTAAATTTGATACAAGGTCGGACGCAATTTAGATGTTTTAAGAAACCTGCAAGTTCGCAAGTTTTTGATCATTACCTGTCAATACAATAAAAGTATCGTCAACATATTTAAGCCAAACTTTTGATGTGATTAGTGCAGTTTTAATTGCGTGTTCCTCAAACCATTTCATATAAATATTTGCTACCTCTGCCCAGTGGTACATTTAAACAAAAACTTCAAAGGATTTTAGTATAGACAACTAGATATACGTACATTATAGTTAAAAAAATATTCTTGATACACTTAATCAGGCCCGTGCTGGGTACCTCTAAAGGGCGCGAGACAGCAAGTGGTAAGGGCGCCCATAACATCGCAGAAGCGGCCCAGGCCGGACTCATGATATCATGCGCATGAAGTGTGCTGATTCTTCGACGCGGCTCTGGACTCATGATAACATGTTTAAGACTTTAAACCCATCTCGGGCTGATAAGGAAATTCATTTTACTTTTCCTTACTAGTAAGGTATATTAAAGATATTGAAAAGCAATATTTATTTAATCAATATTTTAAAGTCCCCCTGTCCCCCCGGGCCAGCACGGGCCTGCACTTAACTATGTAGAAAATAGTAAGAATACAATTCTTTATTAAATTAATTATATCTCGAATGCCTACGTTGAAGAGAATTGACTCTTATATACTTGTGAATAATAAAAATTTTTGCTAGGCTGGTTCCTAAAAAACGAAATACTTCCTAGAAAATTCGAAAAAACATATTATTTTTAAAATTTAATACCAAAACAAGAGCATTGGTCGCCATACTAAAACCCTTGTTGTTAAGTAAAATTTCTGTCATACTAAATATTTTCTAAATGCTGAAGTTTTACAATTTTATTTTAATCAAATTTAATTCGGCAATACATATACACGACCGGCAAACTAATTTCTTAGGAGCAGAGATTTTCAGTGCGATAAAACGAGATGTTAATGTAATAGGCAAAGGCTTGAGCGAAATAAAGACAGACAAAAAATGTGCTATGGCCGATTCCCTTTTACTGGCCCAACAAGAAGATGGGAATACCCCGAACAGGTCATTGGTCGAACATTAGTCGATACTTGGTCCCAGTGTTACCGATCCTTGGGGAGTTCCAAAAACGTAGGGAATTTTATAAATATTCGGGGACATACATTATTAATTAAATTTCCAGTTTTGGCAAAATTGTGAAAGCTAAGCGTAATGAAGAGTCATCAATATTTCACAATATCTATACTATTCTAGGAAGTTTAAGGGTGTATGGAAGCCCAATACTGTAGAACAAAATTGTCTAGGCGTGCAGGACAGCGGGAATAGGGGGGTTGGCCCCGCGGAGTTTGCGCAATGAATAGTAGGTCAGAGCCGGACTTCCATAATTCTTTGTTACTATCTATAAAGTTGACATCATCAAATGTCAAATTTAAGCATTCACTGTTTTTTTTTTATTTTTGCATTATTGTTGGTTATTAAACGATACTACCATAGAATATTTAAAATTATTGTGTAATATTGGATTTTATATCATCTGATATAAAATCACTTTACAGCCTTCTATTTAAATGGTCGATATTTTTGGGAGTGTTGTATTTTTACCAAAAATCTTTGTAAATAAATAAAAACCCGATTTTTTTAAATAAATTTCAAACATTGTATGATAATTTCATGTACGTACCACCAATTTTGTGATAAAAGAAGGGCAAGATAGTGTAAATGAGCTTAATCTAATTCTAAGATTGTGGTTATACATTAAAAAGTGAAAATTTTTATAACTGCTTTTTAGGCATATACTTTTCACTAATAACAAACATTCATGAGACAGAATAACAGTTGTTAAAAATGTTTAGTAACCTTTGGTACCTAGGTATCCATTGTAACAGTAACCGTTAATCCGTTAAATATTATGTGTCTACAGTATGTCGAGCTTAAAAAGTTGATAATGTTAGCTTAAGAAACCAAAAATCGAATTTCTTTTTAAACAAATACAGAAAAAGCAAAAAGGAACTTTAATATAAAATTGTACTTGCTTTCATTCAATTAGAGGGACCTGTATATATGAAAATTTGCTTGGTCAGCCCAGTAATTAATAATTTTGATCATTTAAAAGAATGTACTAAATTATTAAATGAAATAAAAGTACTTTAATGTAAACCTTATTTCTTTTTAATAATCCACAGAAATACCCAAACCTTGTGGAAATCATTTAAAAGATAGTTAAGATTGCCTTACTTTTCTCACTGCTATTTACTATGAAATTTTCATTTTCTATTATTCATAATTGATATATTATTATTTATTCGGTTACCTAACGTTACGCCTCATAAGAAGCACCTAATTTAAATATAAGAAATACTTACCTAAAGTAAAAAATGCCGGGTATGTTACGTTTAGATTTGCAAGACAAAACCATACAACCTCTAGTCATTTTGTTACGATATTATAAGTAACAAACAATAAACCCAAAATTATAGTCACAATTTAATAAACACTGATCACTAAAAGAAGAAGGTTTTTATCAATCCAAAAAACTTCTGCAACCACAAAATATAATCACACAAAGCAAAACAATCAAAACTAATACGGCTCTCATAAAAGTATAATGTGTTGCCTAACTACACACTGATTTATCAGTGTGTAAGTAGGCAACACATTAAATTATTTCGTGAAATTTCGTTATTGCGCAAAATCGGCGGGGCCAACTCTGACAGTTATTTTCATACTGGGCTGGACATTTTTTGATCGAATGGGCCATAGCATTGGGATTCCATACACCTTTAAACTTCCTTGATACTATTACATAACCCAACATTACCATCTGCACTCTAATCGTGCATTTTAAATGGATAATAAACCGATTTTAAGGAAAAAAACATTATAGTATCTTTGCTTGGCTTTCTTTTTCTAAAAGAAAACCACCAAAGCTGTAAGTTTTCATGATTATATTTTAATTTATTTTATAATACATCATAAGAGAACTTTCTGTTTCAAGCATGTTGTATATATGTTCTTGTGTGTTCGTTAATTTGATTGTACCAAATATGAAAATTTTAATTTTATTTATTTTAAAACCTCACATTTTGGGCTTTTTTTTATTTTTTAAATCACAAGTAAAGTTTGTATTGCTCTATGCTTTGTTTATAAACGCACGACATGTAGCAAGTTAATAATTAACTTTTTAATTATACTGAATGGTAAAAAAAGAAATAGCAATTTTTTTTTGGTAAAAAATTTATAAGTTTTCACTTTGTAATTCTCCTTACAGTAGTATTTTAGTTCCTCAAGTTTTTTTATATAAGCTTTTTAATCATCACAAGATAAAAAGGTTTTTTCTTAGTGGCTAATTTTACTTTTTACTAAGCTTTCATTTTCAATGGGCCTTTAGAAAGGACATTTGCGTTTACCAAAGGACATTTCGTTTTTTACCTGCTTTCTTTTATAGAACTAAAAGGAGTAGTGGGCAAGTATAAAATTTTAAAGAAAAAATTCAGGAGTCAGAAATTCAGTGTGTAAAAAAATGTTGAATTAATAACAATTAATTTAATTCTTACTGCTTTTTTACAAGTCAATTTTCGATTGTCTTATAAAGCTATATTGCTGATTACTTAAACAGCCGTATCAAAAACTGCCCCTGTTTTATAAAATTAAACTCGCCATTGAGATACCAAAACGTAGTATAGTTGCCGTTGTTATTGATCCAGCAATAAAACATTGGAATATTAAAAAAAAATAACTAGATTTCCTGAAAAAAATCGTCCTAAGAATACCTTTTAAAGTTATAAAACAAATAATTAAATTTGTTAAATCGACAACTTAATAATTATTGCAAATATTACTCCTATAAAATGTTAACTCTATTTCATGTATTAAACAAACTAACATTTCTTTATTTTAACCCTAGCTGGTTACTAGTCTGGGATGAAACCAAATATTAATAAATAACTTTTATATTTAATGTGACTTACAATCATGAGTTTTGGATATTGTTAGATAGAATACAACCATAAAAATATACAAACCAAAAACAGATACTTTAAATATCCAAAAATTATTACAATACAATCGAAAATTTTAAAAATAGAAAAAAATGTATTACATTCTTTTTTAAAAATGAGTATACAGAGTGATTAAAGTGAGGTCAACATATAATTTTGAGTAAAATGAAAACGTGCTTACCGAGATCTTCGCTCACCAAGTAGTGAAGAAGTGATAATGATGTGCTACAAAAAAGATTTTTAGGGGAAGCAGCTTCCATGGCAAAAACGCCGCTGATCGGCACTACTGCTAACTTTCTTACTCTAAGAGATACCACTTTGGTTAAAATATAAAAAAATTGTATTTTTTTAACTAATCAACGTGGTTATTCGAGAAAGCAATTGAACCTTTTATTTAATTTTCGCATTTCACGTAAAATTTTAGGCAAAAAAGTTATTTTAGACTTAACCCAAAAGTCAGTAGTTTTTAAGATATTTACAATTTAAAATTAACATTGCATTAGATACCGATTATAAATTAAATTTATATTTTTTATTAATGGTATTTTTTTTAAGTTTAAATGCATTACCAAAGGAGTTACAGTCACTTTTAACAATCTAACAATATTTAAATTAGTAGTTTGCCTATAATGGTATTGTTTCATTTACTTGCCAGCTTGTGTAAATGATTTAATTTTTAATATCAATAATTTATTGTGAACAAAACCTAAATAATTAAAATTTAAATTAAGTAAAAGGACCAGGAATTAGAATGTGTAGGTTACATGAGATATACAAAAACACTGCCGGTTTTATAACGATCGTCCTTCTGGTATTTTTCTATAAAAAAAGACGCATTGGGTGTCCAATTAGAAAAGACGCCAGCTGTATCTCAGAAACTATTTAACGCACAACGTTGAGATATTTCTGGTAAAAGTGGTCAAGAGAAATAGCTGAAAATTATTTTTAAGTTTCTTAAACTACCGCGATATGGCGCAACCGCAACGGTAAATTAAAAATCCTATTTTTTGTCCAAAATTAGCTAGTTTTAGGTATAATTTTTATAATATCAGTAAAAACTAACCAATTTTGCATCAGAACTTTTTGTCGTATTTCCAATAATAAGGGTGGGGAAGATGATAAATAATGCAACTTTCAAATAGCTCTATCGTCCACATCTTTTATCGAAAGTGGTTTAAGTAGGTACTCGTTTGAAAGAAATTAGATTGGAACTGACAACTGTCAACTTAAATAGTGTTAGTTATGTCGTCCAATCTTTTGTTCTTGTTTTAGTTTCCAAGCATACTGGATTTATACTTAAATTAGAGTTAATAAACGCCCCAATCACCGCATTTTCATGTTTTCAATTGTTTATTCTGTACTCTAGTGGATACAATACGAACTTTAAAATACCTTTCAGTAGTTCTTCTTTTACTCTACAGTAATTATTATTTTATTCTGTCACAAAGACTGTTTTGATTAATTGTTAATATTATTTATCATTTGAAAAACAGATAACTTTGAAATAACTTAAAAATGAATGCAGACATCAAAACGCGGTTTTTGCCAGAGTACAGGTATTTGTTTCTATTCTAAATCTACTATACAAAATTATATCGTTGTATTTGACTTTCTCGGGAAAATCTCAAAAAAGCTAGTTTTTCTTAAATAACGCCCTCTAGTTGGTGAACTACAAACTATCCGACACCAAAAAGGACGCCACTTAAAAGAGCCTTAAATTTTCTTCTAAACGAGTAACTACTTGAATCATTTTAGATAATAGATGTGGGAGACAGAGTATTTGAAAGTTGCATCATTTATTATCTTCCCCACCCTTATTATTGGAAATACGACAAAAAGTCCTCAACCAAACTAATGCAGAATTGAGTTAGAGTTTTTGCCAATTTTATGAAAATTGTACCTAATACTAGACAATTTTGGAGAAAAATATTTTTTTTAATTTACCGTTGCGGTTGCGCCATCTCGCGGTAGTTTTTGAAACTTGAAAATACTTTTCAGCTATTTCTCTTGACCACTTATACAAAGAATATTTTTTCCTAACGCTGTGCGATAAATAGTTTCCAAGATGCAGTCGGACACCCGGTACAATACGTCCTAAAGACTAATGTTTATTTTTTAATATTTGTATAATTTTATATAGTATAATACATTCAGTGGTGCTGAATTCTTTGTATTATATATATTTTTTTTACTTTTAGGACTGTCATGGTGCTTCTAAAAGTCAAGGAAGTGCACCTATTCGAGACATGATTGATAATTATACACTTATGAGAGGGGAACAAAATGATACTCACACAGTTATAGAGTTTAGAAGGGTGCTTGATACATGTGATCCAGATGATTACATATTATCTGTAAGTAGAAGTCTTTTTTCATAATTGGAATTATTACTTAATTATTAATCAACTTATTATTGATTAGTTTTAAATTAACCATTGATATGTTAAGGGTCTTGTTTTTTTATTATTTTTGACTCAATTCTGTAATATGTTGATTGCTCATTAAAAAAGTCTTTTTTCCGATATGTATACCGGTTGGATAAGAGATGAAGTAGGCTTTGTCACAAAATTTAGTTTAACAGTAGGCTTAAACCACTGACCTCAATAGGTTATCTATCAGTTTAGGTGATCTATGGCTTAAACCCTATTAAAAACTTTCACTGTATTTCGTCCCTTCAAATCATAACCAGCATATATCTTTTTTTGACTAAGTTGTGATTATTATTGCAGAAGTCCTTAAAATATTATTATCAACGCAAAATTTAAAGTACAAACATGTCGTGCAGATCTATTCTTAAAGTACGACAGTAAATCTATGTTAGAAATGGATATAGGCCAGTTCTGATATAAAGGGTTGATTTATGATTTTAATTTGGCCATCGAAGAATATTATTTACATTTTATTCTTTACTTAAATTAAACTTACTAAATTTAAGGAATATGTTTCTAAATTAAATTTTTTATTATGATATCTGTCAGATAAATGTAATTTCGACAAAGACTTTGCTTTTCCAGAAGTGTAAAAAACTGTAGCTTCAGTGAGTAAGCCATTGCAATTTTTGTTACACGGCTTTTCGGATAAGGAAATCATAGACTCACAGTTTATATATGTTTAGTTCTTTATGACTTTGTCAACAAACAGATATTTAATATTTTATTTTATCGCTTTCTACAGGAGATTAAGAATTAATTTCCTCTAGCTTTGTAAAAAACTTAACTATACATAGAAACCACTTCTGAGTCGACTTATCATCTGAGAGTTGAATACTGCTACTTTGACCTACCACGTGTTATACGCTCATAATGGTAAATAGAGTCAATTTTGAAAGTGTTGTTTAGTTCCGCCTTCGCCATTTTAGTATTTGCATAATTTTTCGAAAATACCTCGTTTTTCAAAAATCTAACCCAATAAAGCTTTTCTTACTTTCAACAATTATCTTTTAAAATCAAGCAAAATTTCTTTTAATAAAATAATAAAGCCAACAAATAAGAAACTTAATATTAATGGGAATTTTTCGCTTATCAGCCTTGATAACTGATAAAATTATTTTGTTTGGTTTTAAAATGCGAGTGTTTGTATTCAAAGTAGCACTGTTTGGTCACATATTATAAAAAACAACAAAATACATCATCAATATTACCCAAAAACTAAAACAGCAAATCGAGTTTAAAGAAAAATTTTAAAATAGGCGCATGCATTTCTGTTTACATATTTTTTTCTCGATAATATTATCAAATTTGCAAACGCAATTTCTTGTTTTAGGGGGATACAGTACGAGTTATTTGGGCGCTTCACGACAAAGATCCACGATTTGAAGGAGAAATGGTATTTCATAAAGAAAAAAGGGGCGTTCAAAGTATTCACCTGCTTGGACCCCCGCCATCTCCAAAAAATGTTAATGAACATTCCAGAAATTGGGACGTCGAAATTAAGAATGTAAGTTTATTTTGCAGCTGTAAGTTTTTTTTTGCAAGATCTTTTATATATCATCAAATACTTAATAAAATGTTTATAATTAATTTATTAATTTTTTATATATAGGGTAAGTTAAATATGATTAATTTAAAAAAAAGATGCAAGAATATTTATAAAAATCTAAGGGAAAACCTTTGTCACAAAGCTTATTTTAAAAATTTTAATCAATTCTTTAAAAAGTTTCTGGTGCCCAGATAGCAAATTATTTTATGGAATGTCATACTGGTTATTTTCTTTCATTTTCAGTCAATAAATTAAAAACAATCTACTAGATTGAAAAAAAAATATCGTTCCAGATTCAAGGCTTTAGTGGCTAGTTTAAATGAAATTATTTTTAATAAAATAATTTTTATTTAAAAAATATGCTAATAATTGGAATGTATAGATATTTTACTATTTAAGTTTAAAAAGATATTACCTGATTAACGTAAAAATATAATTTTAATTGTGTTTTTCTCTTGTTATATTTTAAAGCCAATGTATGTGCATTATTCAACTAAATCTGGCGAATAGAGTGGATGTTACAACCATTCGTATTTTAATTTATTGATTTTTGCAATGATTTTGGTTATTTGGGCTGTCAGAGGGCAAGAGCTATTTTAAAATACTACAATAATAAAGTTTATGGTTTCACCAACCCAAAAAACACCCAAAAAAACTTGACCGATTTTTTAGACCCTTATTCACTTTAGTAATAGATCTTGTGGCGAATTGAGTTAATTGGTGCTTCTGATAGAATATATCATCCAGATATCCAAAAGAATTAATCCAGATCTCTAAAAGAATCCATCAGTCTACCCAAAAATGGGCACAGCAGAGGAAGTTCTTTACCGAAGAGTAGACTAGGTTGGGTTTGAAGAGGAGTATTTGGTAAAAGCGTTTCCTTATATGGGAAAAAATTTGTGACGTAATAGGATGTTGGGATAATTTTGTTCCACAAGCAAAGTATATACCTAGGTAGTGTGTGATTGTAATTAATTATTCCATAATAGTT